>OY813002.1:42407158-42447158 GCA_963681545.1 Germaria angustata
GAGCTTCGGTTATAAAGAACTGGCCGAAGAGTATTTTAGAAATAAAAACCAGGAAGATGTTCTTACTTACGTTGAAATAAAATTAAACTTAAATTCGTGTAGCACAGAAATACAAGAACAATTATCTAATTTTGTAAAAGTACTAAAAAACGCTACAAAGAAGTTAGCTACAGTAAACAAAAGTTTTATATAAAAAGTGAAAAGTGGTTAGAAGGGCAACTTACTGTCGCTGCAGAAACAGCAAAGCAAGATAAGGTTGGAAGACCACGCAAATCATTGGACAACTGCAGCGATAGATCTAAGAGGCGGAAACTTAAAGATGTTAACGATGCAATTGGTTGTACAAATATAAAATAATTTTTCCTACATTAATTACGATCACAGAAAGAAATTAACAAAAGTGGATATCATTGAAAAAGTTATTAAAGCTAGTCTAGTGAGAACAAAACGAATTCTTAAAAGTTAAAAGCGATGCAATACAGTACACAAATGAGGAGGCATTAGCCTTATTTCTGGATTTGAAATTAACAAAACAGCAATATATTAAGCTCAGATTGCGTGCGATTGAAATGGCTCAAATATCTATCCAGCATATCATCACATAACTGCTACTAAAATGGACTGTTTTCCATCAAAGGATACTAACCAAACACACCAATTTCGGCAGAGGTACAACTACAATCTCTACTTGATCACACAGCCGAACGCTTGCTACAATCAATACCAGGAAATGCGTTAAAGAAATATGGAAACACAAAGCTAATTCTTTTTTGCAAGTGGGGATGTGATGGTTCTTCGGGACATAACCAATACAAACAAGTTGTATGTGAAAATATTTCGGACTCGGATATGTTCATGGTATCAATTGTACCATTGCGATTGAAAAAGATTTTGGAAGATTCAGAGCCTTCGACTAGTACAATGCAAACAATGGATATTTGGAAAAATGAGACACCATCTTCTACGAAATACTGCAGGCCAATCAAATTTGAATTCAAAGAAGCAACTCGTGATGCCATTAACAAAGAAATTAGTGATATCAAGGCCCAAATTGCAACACTACCATTAGCCATTACAATTACAGTTAGATGGGCAGCAAATTGAAGTAAGCTACCAATTAGTCCTTACAATGATAAATGGAAATGTAGGTCAGGCTTTGACTAACACGAAGGCTGCATCCAGCTGCATTATATGCCAAGCAGCATAAACCCAATTAAACCAAGTTCCGACAAAATCATTAGTAAATACCGATGCATATGAATTTAGATTATCACCACTACATGCAAGAATACGACTTATGGAACATATACTAAAAATCAATTATGATTTATATTTCGGGTCTTCAGGATCCATAAGAAACAATAAAACCAACAAAGAGTTAAGAAGTTCAAAAAAGAAACATGTTCAAGATGAATATCGCAAAATTGGATTGATTATAGATCAGCCAAAACAAGGGTCAGGCAATACAAATGATGGCAATACCGCACGAAGATTCTTTTCAGATCCAGAAACAGCATCTGAAAGAACAGGAGTGGATTTAAACCTTGTTTCCAGTTAATTTTAAAATTTTTTTTGAGTGTAAAAATTTTTTTGAGTGTAAAAAATTTTTTTCAGTGTAAAAAATTTTTTTGAGTGTAACATTAAAAAAATTCCATTATCACAAAAAATAATTATAATTATTATTAAGATCAAAATATAAAATTTTTTAATATGCAAATAAAAAAAATAAACCCATATTTCACTCCAAAAGTTAAAAAAAAAATCAAAAGTTCAACTTTGACCTAGAAGTCCTTAAGAAGTACTCAATCAATTTCAATGTAATTAAAACTGAGTCAAGCTGAATTAAATATCTATCCATTAAAAAAAGAATTACTTCAATATTTTGATCGGTTCAAAAGTTACAGAATTTTGGCCAATGAAAAACGTTTTTCAGCCACTGTGCACCGTAACTCAAGAACTACTGCACCGATTTTGACCAAACTTTATATACATGTTCTATGGGACGTGAGGAGTGTTTCTGTGTAGTTTGAAGTTCGTCCAACAGATGGCGCAATACTTAGTTTTGTGTGTGTGTTTTTGCACCGTAACTCAAGAACTACTGCACCGATTTTGACCAAACTTTATATACATGTTCTATGGGACGTGAGGAGTGGTTCTGTGTAGTTTGAAGTTCGTCCGACAGATGGCCCAATATTTTGTTTTTTGTGTTTTGCCCAATAGAGATTAGCGCGATAA
The DNA here is from genome assembly GCA_963681545.1 of Germaria angustata. NCBI lineage: Eukaryota > Metazoa > Arthropoda > Insecta > Diptera > Tachinidae > Germaria > Germaria angustata. The sequence goes on from OY813002.1 coordinate 42,409,394, forward strand.
GCCTATGCTGCGTTTTGCTGAAGGCATATATATATATATATATATATATATATATATATATATATATATATATATATATATATATATATATATATATATACTAGCTGACCCGGGCAAACCTTGTTTTGCCTTCAAATTTGCACTAAATCGACATAGCAATTATTGTTCAAATAAAGGTATCGGGCTAATTAACCCCACTACACGCTGGTTAAGGACCCAATGCCTTCAGCAAAACGCAGCATAGGCTTATCGCGCTAATCTCTATTGGGCAAAACACAAAAAACAAAATATTGGGCCATCTGTCGGACGAACTTCAAACTACATAGAAACACTCCTCACGTCCCATAGAACATGTAAATAAAGTTTGGTCAAAATCGGTGCAGTAGTTCTTGAGTTACGGTGCAAAAACACACACACAACTAAGTATTGCGCCATCTGTTGGACGAACTTCAAACTACACAGTAACACTCCTCACGTCCCATAGAACACGTATATAAAGTTTGGTCAAAATCGGTGCAGTAGTTCTTGAGTTACGGTGCAAAAACACACACAAAACTAAGTATTGCGCCATCTGTCGGACGAACTTCGAACTACACAGAAACACTCCTCACGTCCCATAGAACATGTATATAAAGTTTGGTCAAAATCGGTGCAGTAGTTCTTGAGTTACGGTGCAAAAACACACACACAAAACTAAGTATTGCGCCATCTGTTGGACGAACTTCAAACTACACAGAAACACTCCTCACGTCCCATAGAACATGTATATAAAGTTTGGTCAAAATCGGTGCAGTAGTTCTTGAGTTACGGTGCAAAAACACACACACAAAACTAAGTATTGCGCCATCTGTCGGACGAACTTCAAACTACACAGAAACACTCCTCACGGCCCATAGAGCATGCATATAAAATTTGGTCAAAATCGGTCCAGTAGTTTTTGAGTTTAGCGATCACGAACATACACGTAATTTTTATGTACATATATAGCTGACACCGTCAGCTCAAAATATCTTCGGAACTACATAACCGATTTAAGAGTTTGATATCTCGTTTAGAAGAACATAACAACGGCTCTCCAAAGAAAGTAAAATAAAATAAAAAAAGCACAAAAAATAAATATATGTATATGTCATTGGTGGTGCAATATGAAAATTGGATTTTGCCACGCCCCTCCGCCCACAGACCGAAAATAAAAAATCGGACTTCACAGTGTCACCCGCCCGAGTATTCTGAAGGTTCCCTGAAAATTTCGTCAAAATCGGCCCAGCCGTTTTGGAGCCATTACGTTACATACATACATACATACATACATACATACATACACACATCCAATTTTATATATATATATATATATATATATATATATATATATATATATATATATATATATATGTATATATTTGTATATATATATATATATATATATATATATATATATATATATATATATATATATATATATATATATATATATATATGTATATATATATTATATGTATATATATATTATATGCATATATATATATTATATGCATATATATATTATATGTATATATATATTATATGTATATATATATTATCGGTCTAATTCATAAAAATTCTTTATTTCAGCCTTAAACTGTAGAATAGTTATTAAACAAATTTCGATTTATTAACATGCAATAAAATTTTATATTCATAAACGATTAGTAACGCTGCTTTAGCAATTAAACTCTCTTATCAGATTTATCTATGCTGTTGGCAACCATGTACAAAATCCTCTCTCATTTTATGTTTAGTGATACAAATAATTTAAATGGGTTATATGAGTATTTGGTTCAAATACAACAAAAATTAACAAAAAATATTTGGAATCGATTGTAATTACATATATTAAGCTAAAAAAACAAAGTTTTAGAAATAATTTTCTACAAACGAAATTATAAAGTACAAATCTCTTATAAAAAATGTACCTAAACACGTTAGTTTTTTTCATCCTTGAACGATTATTTAGGTACCCACCTGATTGCATTTGTTTGTGCATCACTATAATGTTTCAAGTATTTTTTTTTTTCATATTTTGTATATTTTGTTTACTCTTTGGGCAGCAAATGAAATAGTTCTATGTGATTTTGTTTTAATTTTTTATTTGAAGTAGTGGACAATGTAGGTGCACATGTGTGCACCTCAGATCTATACATATAATTATTGAGTACCTAGGCTCTTAACAGTGTGGTAGTTTTCAAAGCAATTGGTTTTTAGAATACATACATACATACATATGTATGTATGTATGTATGTACATAAGTAAATGTTACATTTTGAGCAAATGGTACGTCAACGCGCGATGTGGAACCACCGCACGATGTTTCTTTGTAGGGGGCTCGCTTGGACTTTCACATGGATCGTCCTCAGAATTCTGACTGGTTGTGGCAGATATGCTTGTACTAGGGCGTGATTTTGAACCAAGATGTGAAAAATCTTGGGAAACTCTCCCGCCATCATACTTTATCATAACTTTGGCCAGATTTATTTTATATTGAAGCAATCCAAGTTTATCTTTTGCATTTATGTTTTCTTGGGCACAACAGCGGATGTACATTATCCAACAGTTAACCACAACTAAGTCCAAAAAGTGAGCAAAGGATCGTACAGTCCATTTCTTTGTACGCATCCTGCTTCGATAGTAAGCTATTAATCTGTCACACAAATCTATGCCACCCATGCATGTGTTATAATTCCCCACAGCAGTGGGCGGGTTATTTAAATTTTTTTTTTGTTTTCTTTTTTGCACCAACACTTGCAGGTATCAGCAGGGGCGCTACCTGAACAAGTGGATAGCAGCGTGACTGCTTTTGTATCCATCCATTTAACTACACATACTTCGTCGTCACTCCGAGTGAAATAGTAGCCCTTCCTGTTAATATAATATTGGGATAAGTCATCTTCGGTTTTTTTGATGCGAACGTGAGTCCCATCAATTACACCAATAACGCCAGGAAAGTTTTTAATGGCTCTGAAGTCTCTCATTATTTCACTCTATTGAACTGTTAAAGTAGGGTAATGGCTATAATAAAAATTTCTAATTTCAAACAGTGTTATGAAGCGATTAATAGACTATTAAACGTTTATGAATACTCTTTTTTCAAATTTCTCTTATTAATTTCTTATAAAGCTGTTATTGTGCGTTTATGAATTAGACCGTATATATATATATATATATATATATATATATATATATATATATATATATATATATATATATTATATATATAATTCTACTGTACGTGTGTTGTGACTGAACTCCTCCTAAACGGCTGGACCGATTTGCATAATTTTTTTTGTATGCGTTTGGGTGGCGCCCCGGGTGGTTTAGATTTACAATTCGGTCCAATTGGACAAAGGGGCGTGGTATCTCCCATACAAACCACAAATTAAAAATCTATTATTTCTGCTTCTGATAACGGTATTTGTACAAAATTTGGTAAGTCGGTTTGGTGTGCATTTTTTAAGTGCTGCTGCAAATATGGGCGGGATTGTTCAAAGGGGCGTGGTACCTCCCTAACAAACCACAAATTAAAAATCTATTATTTCTGCTTCTGATAACGGTATTTGTACAAAATTTGGTAAGTCGGTTTGGTGTGCATTTTTTAACTGCTGCTGCAAATATGGGCGGGATTGTACAAAGAGGCGTAGTACCTCCCATACAAACCTTAAATTAAAAATCTATTATTTCTGCTTCTGATAACGGTATTTGTACAAAATTTGGTAAGTCGGTTTGGTGTGAATTTTCTAAGTGCTGCTGCAAGTATGGGCGGGATTGTACAAAGGGACGTGGTACCTCCTACACAAACCACAAAATAAAATTTGAAGGCAAAGCAACGTTTGCCGGGGCCGCTTGTATATATATATATATATATATATATATATATATATATATATATATATATATATATATATATATATATATATATATCTGTGTCGTTTTATCATAACATCTTAAGTCCTATCTTAATATATTAGACTTAAGATGTTATGATAAAATGACACAGATATATATATATATATATATATATATATATATATGTATATATATATATATATATATATATATATATATATATATATATATATATATAAATTTTTTTGATTTTCACGGAATCTGAAAGCTTATGGAGGTCGCTCAAGTGGAATTTTTGCCAAAAATCGGGTTTGACGGCCGTTCTTTTCACTTGTCTTCACAAAACCCACGATTTTTTCACTTTTCAGACACAATTTAAAATAAAAACGTCCAGGCTTTATTTCTATGTGCAAAAACTATAATTTTTCGCAAGGCATTGATTTAGTTAGGTACCCTACATTACAATTTTTCGTAATTTTTTAATAAATTTTGTAAATAACGCTTTATAACTTTTAAAATTTCTATAAAAATAAAAAAAAACTAGTAATGCAGTTTGAAAGATAAACTCATTTTAAATAATTTAGAAACAAATTTAGCTTTGTACTTTTTGATATTATTATAAGCTATTTTCCAGTTACCACTCAGTAATCATTTTTTGGGTTCCTATGATGTAGGTGATGATGATGATAGGTTGTAGATGATGAAGGTTTCTAGCATTTCAAACATTGCATCGGGTTGATCTTTTCTCCTTCTCGATAAATGTGGTACTACTCCCAGAAGCTTAGAGTCTGAATTTCAGGTTACACTAATAGAGATACGATAAGTTTTTTCTTTTTATTCTTTAAGTCGGGAATTATTTTTCCATCCCAATGTACTGTTGTGCAATTTGAGTCCTCAAACGATTTTTAGTGGAATCTGCAACAATCTGTCACTGTTTTATACGTTCCCTCCAAATTGAACTCTTTGAGCATGCAACTTTTGCGATGTTATGACCAGGATCTGAACTTTATAAGCGATGCTTTACGGCATCTAATTCCGGTTCTATCAAGACTTGCACAAAGCTAAATTATCGGCCAATTGATTACTATGGGTTCCAAAAAATTTGATATTTTAAAATCTAATATTCAAAGAATAAAGTTCAATATTTAAAAGTGGTAAATGATGTGGCAGAAAGAGGTGTGGCTTTGGCTAACACTTACATCAATGCAACAGCTTCTGAAACGGATTTTCAGAATTTATAGATTTTTTGAACAAATTAAAACAAAAGATTTGATTTTTATTTGTGTGTTGGTTATGAGTGGTAACTGGAAAATAATAAATTATAATAATATCATCAACTGAATACAAAGCTAAAAACGGGTATAACTCAGGAACGGTAAAAGCAAATTCAAAAATTTTTGTTTCTTAATTATTTAAAATGAGTTTATTTTTTAAACTGCATCATTAGTTTTTTTCATTTTTATAGAAATTTTAAAAGTTATAAAGCGTTATTTACAAAATTGATGAAAAAATTACGAAAAATTGTAATGTAGGGTACCTAAATAAACCAATGCCTTGCTAAAAATTATAGTTTTTGCACATAGAAATAAAGCCTGGGCATTTTTCTTTTAAATTGTGTCCTGAAAAGTAAAAAAAAATCGTGGTTTTTGACAAAGTTGTGAAGAAAACTGAAAAAAAACGGCCGTCAAACAGGATTTTTTTTTGGCAAAAATTCGACTTGAGTGACCTCTAAACCTTTTCTGAAAAAAATCTCAAAAACACTTTACTCCATAAGCTTCGATATAGTGTAATTTCGATACAGTGTAATTTCGATATAGTGTAACTTCGATATTTTTTTTCCACTGCCATTTATTTATTGTATCTTCAAATAGAACTAACAATAAGTGTTCAAATCTTAAGTATAAATATAATAATTAGGCCCAACCAGTGTCGGACATATACTTAGTGATAGTAATTAATAATACAGAAATGTGTTAAGCACAAAAATATTAAAAAAATTCAATCTGAAGATATTTCACATGTGAATGTTGAGGAACAACTTGATTGTTGATTTGAATGGGGGAACAAGTGTCTCTTCGTAGGGTAAATGTGAAATGAACACACTTTTGTTCATTTACTTTTATTCTCCATAAGTTCAACCACAATTCCAACAGGTTAATATGTTCCTGAAGATAACGGGATGCCTCGTGAGGGTTTTCATGCATACTACGGCAGGCTGTATCATCGGAAAATGTAGAGGTGAGGATATTACTGCTTAAAGGCATATCACAGGTATAGATCAAATACAAAACTGGACCCAGTATACTCCCCTGTGGCACACCGGATGAGATAGTTTCGGGCACACTCATGAAGTCTCCTTCAACAACAGTGAATTTCCGGGCAAGAATATAACTTTCCAATAGATTTACAATGTTTATTGGCAGATATGTCTTCAATTTTACAATTAGGCCTTCATGCCACACTTTATCAAATGCCTGAGAGACATCAATAAAGAGGGAAGAACAATACTTTTTTTCTTCAAATGCTCTTCTTATGAAATGGACCAATCTATGAGTTTGTTCAATGGTGCTATGCTGACTTCTAAAACCAAATTGATGGTCCGGTATGCACCCATTATCAGTTAGAATTGGGGACAATTTTGTCATGAGCAGTTTTTCGAAGAGCTTTGAAATTGTTGACAGTAAACTTATTGGCCTATAAGACTCAGCCTTGGTAAGATCTTTGCCCGCCTTTGGAATCATTTTGACCATGGCAAGTTTCCAGCTGTGTGGATAATACTCCAGTCGTAAAATGCCATTAAAAATAAATAACAGGATTCTAATAGCAATACGAGGCAACTTCATCAGCATCTTGTTACTAATTCCATCAATACCCGGGGCCTTTTTTGGGTTGGTTTCAGCAATTAGTTTTTGTACATCACGCATCTTAAATTTCATGGGTCGAGGGGGTAGAGCAACTACACTCGGTAAATCAACAGCACCAGTACATGTGTTTGGGGTAAATACGTACTTTAAATGCCCAGCAAATATGTTACCTTTTTCAGTATTACTTCTTGCCCAACCACCGGTAGAAGTGCGCAGGGGTGGTTTAGACTCAACGGGTGTTTTAAGTTTTTTAGAAGCGCGCCACAAGGAGTAATTAGATGCTGCTGTGACATCGAGACCTTCCAGGTAGTTCTTAAGAGAAGCAGATTTTTCAGCTGAAAGCAACTCTTGGAGTCGTTTAGTGCATTCTCTAAGTCTGATTTTATGTTGGGGCGATCTGTGCTGTTGCCATTCCCTTCTAGCTCTTCTTTTTTCACATACGAGACGTTCAATATCCGCAGAATAAATTCTATTAAACCCAGTCTGCGGATGGGAGGTAGTGGCATGTTTAGCAGCCTGTTTAATATTTTCAGAAAGATTGGCAATGTTAAATTCAATATCATCGGGAGTTCTTAGCTTGATGTTCTCCGTACAATGACTACTGAGATATTTTTTTAACCCCAGCCAATTAACATTATTTATCATCTTCGCATATGGGTGAGGTAAGTCACTTCTTAGTGGGCTACAAATTGTAACGATCGTGGGGGAGTGATCAGAGGAGAGATCATGAGAAGCTTCAACATGAATTAAATCCCTAGATATATTTTTCATGACGCCAAAGTCTATAACATCCGGAATTTTATGTATGTCAGTAGTTCAGTAAGTGGGCCCCCCGCTCGAAATGACATCCAAACCCATTTATGAAATTGTGTTGAACAATGCTCTACCTCTAGGTGTAATAAGACGCGATCCCCAGAACGTATGTTTTGCATTGTAGTCCCCAGCTGCTACGAAACAAGGTCCAAGAGTTTTGTAAAAATCCTCGTATTGATCCTCAGTGATTGAAAATCTGGGAGGGGAGTAAACTGATGATATTAAGAGATTTGAACAAAAATTTTCGATGCAAATATTTGTTGCTTGTAGATGGTCTTCACAAGTGTTCTCAAGAATATAGTACTTGAGTCTTGACTTTATTAGAAGTCAGGATATAGTGTAATTTCGATATAGTGTAATTTCGATATAGTGTAATTTTGATATATTGTAATTTCGATATAGTGCAATTTCGATATAGTGCAATTTCGATATAGTGTAATGTCGATATAGTGTAATTTCGATATAGTGTAATTTCGATATAGTGTAATTTCGATATAGTGTAATTTCGATATAGTGTAATTTCGATATAGTGTAATTTTGATATAGTGTAATTTCGATATAGTGTAATTTCGATATAGTGTAATTTCGATATAGTGTAATTTCGATATAGTATAATTTCGATATAGTATAATTTCGATATAGTGTAATTTCGATATAGTGTAATTTCGATATAGTGTAATTTCGATATAGTGTAATTTCGATATAGTGTAATTTCGATATTTCGAAACAGCGCGGTAATCCGGACTCTTAATTTTTTCCATAATAGACTCTATAATCCGGAAATGCCTTCAGTTTTTATAATTGGTAAAAAGAAACGGAGGGTTTACTTTTGCGCAACATCATTAAAGATTTTTTGTTTGTGTTTCTACTACGTTCATTCAAGTTCAACATGCCACCAATTAATAGGAAGAAACATAATTTATTAACTATTGATCACAAAAAAGAAATTTTGACAAAATTAGCACAGGGAAAGTCTTTGCGCCAACTGGCAATAGAGTACAACGTAGGAAAATCTACGATATCAGAAATAAAATTAAATGGATTAAAATCGATAGGTAAGTTAAAACGGAGAGTTTATTTTTTCAATGAATAACATAATCGGTTTGATAGCTATTTTTCAAAATCTGAGGGTGGGCTAGGAAAACGTAAAACCATGCGAAGTGCTGAGTATGAGGTGATGGAAGAACGTTTGTACAATTGGTTTACTAACATAAGGCATCATAATGCACCAGTTACATCTGAAATCGTTCAAGAAAAGGCTAAGCTTTTATGTGCAAAAATTTATGGACCAAATGTGGAATTTAAAGCAAGCAATGGCTGGCTGAACAATTTTAGATGTCGATATGGAACAAAACTTTTAAAAATTTCTGGGGAAAAAGTTTCAAACGACTCTTCCACCGTCCAATCCTTTATTGAAGCTCTCCACGCAAAGATGGCTGAGATGAAAATAACGTAGGCAAAGAGATAGTAACAATTCTAGTATGCTGCAATGCAACAAGCTCAAGTTATTGATGATTGGAAAAGCTAAAAACTCGAGAGCTTTTAAAAAAGAAAATTTACCTGTAGAATATGCAAGTAGCAAAAATGCCTGGATGACCGAAAACATTTTTAAAAATTGGTTCGAAATATCATTTGCTAAGCAAGTAAAAAGGTATCTCAAAGAGAATAATGTATCTAATAGACCACTTTTGCTGGTTGACAACGCAACATGCCATCCAAAGTCACGAACGACGAAATTTGCTTTGTTTTTTCCATCTAACCCTAACTGCACAGCACTAATGCAGCCATTGGATCAAAATGATATTCGAATTTTAAAAATAAACTATCGTAAAAGCTTTTAATCCGCAATTTTATCAAGTTCGGAAAATTTAATGGACGCTCTTAAGACCTTTTCATTGAAAGACGTCGTCTTTTTGATTTGCAATGCTTGGGATAAAACTAATGAAAATATTCCTAAAAAATGTTTCAATAAAATTCTTTATAATGAAGAATGGGACTCAGAGGATGAAGTACCTCTGACAAGACTAAGACGCAGCGATAACGACGAAGTAATTGATTTACTTGTCGATCTAGCACCTGATATCTATAATTCCAATGAGGTTAACGATTGGCTTAATGATGAACTTGAAATCACAGACGATGGGAATGCAGAAGATGATGAGATTGATTCATTTAATGAAGAATATGGCAACAATGTTCCAAAACTACCGCATTCGCAAGCCATATCTGCCCTTAATATTTGTATAAAATATTGCGAAGAGCAGGAGCTTCCAGCTGAGGATATTTTAAAACTTGTAAGCCTCAGAGATATTGCATATAAGAAGAAAAATTAATCCAAACTTCACCAGATGAAAATCTCCAACTATTTGTGGAACATGTCATATAAAAAAATTTTCAGAAAATCTTTATGAGTACAACTTGAATGTACATAAAGTATGTATCTAAATATTTCATTTGAAGTGAATTTCTTTTAATAAATAAAAGTTTTCTTATGTTTTCAAAAGGTTTCTTAAGTTATTTCTCTTATCTCGGTAATTCGGACATTCCGATATTTCGGACACCACATTGTTTTTAATTACCGGATTATCGAGATTATACTGTATATATATATATATATATATATATATATATATATATATATATATATATATATATATATATATATGTATAAATATATGTATATATAAATAATATATATGTATACATATATATATATATATATATATATATATATATATATATATATATATATATATATGTATAAATATATGTATATATAAATAATATATATGTATATATAAATAATATATATGTATATATATATATATATATATATATATATATATATATATATATATATATATATATATATATATATATATATATATATATATATATATCTTTATATATGTAATTCTACTGTACGTGTGTTGTGACTGAACTCCTCCTAAACGGCTGGACCGATTTGCATAAATTTTTTTGTATGCGTTTGGGTGGCGCCCCGGGTGGTTTAGATTTACAATTCGGTCCAATTGGACAAAGGGGCGTGGTATCTCCCATACAAACCACAAATTAAAAATCTATTATTTCTGCTTCTGATAACGGTATTTGTACAAAATTTGGTAAGTCGGTTTGGTGTGCATTTTTTAAGTGCTGCTGCAAATATGGGCGGGATTGTACAAAGGGGCGTGGTACCTCCAATACAAACCACAAATTAAAAATCTATTATTTCTGCTTCTGATAACGGTATTTGTACAAAATTTGGTAAGTCGGTTTGGTGTGCATTTTTTAAGTGCTGCTGCAAATATGGGCGGGATTGTACAAAGAGGCGTAGTACCTCACATACAAACCTTAAATTAAAAATCTATTATTTCTGCTTCTGATAACGGTATTTGAACAAAATTTGGTAAGTCGGTTTGGTGTGAATTTTCTAAGTGCTGCTGCAAGTATGGACGGGATTGTAAAAAAGGACGTGGTACCTCCTACACAAACCACAAAATAAAATTTGAAGGCAAAGCAACGTTTGCCGGGGCCGCTTGTATATATATATATATATATATATATATATATATATATATATATATATATATATATATATATATATATATATATATATATATATATATATATATATATATATATATATATATATCTGTGTCGTTTTATCATAACATCTTAAGTCCTATCTTAATATATTAGACTTAAGATGTTATGATAAAATGACACAGATATATATATATATATATATATATATATATATATATATATATATATATATATATATATATATATATATATATAAATTTTTTTGATTTTCACGGAATCTGAAAGCTTATGGAGGTCGCTCAAGTCGAATTTTTGCCAAAAATCGGGTTTGACGGCCGTTCTTTTCACTTGTCTTCACAAAACCCACGATTTTTTCACTTTTCAGACACAATTTAAAATAAAAACGTCCAGGCTTTATTTCTATGTGCAAAAACTATAATTTTTCGCAAGGCATTGATTTAGTTAGGTACCCTACATTACAATTTTTCGTAATTTTTTAATAAATTTTGTAAATAACGCTTTATAACTTTTAAAATTTCTATAAAAATAAAAAAAAACTAGTAATGCAGTTTGAAAGATAAACTCATTTTAAATAATTTAGAAACAAATTTAGCTTTGTACTTTTTGATATTATTATAAGCTATTTTCCAGTTACCACTCAGTAATCATTTTTTGGGTTCCTATGATGTACAAGGTTTCTAGCATTTCAAACATTGCATCGGGTTGATCTCTCCGGGTTGATTTCTCCTTCTCGATAAATGTGGTACTACTCCCAGAAGCTTAGAGTCTGAATTTCAGGTTACACTAATAGAGATACGATAAGTTTTTTTCTTTTTATTCTTTAAGTCGGGAATTATTGAGCACTATAAGCGATGCTTTACGGCATCTAATTCCGGTTCTATCAAGACTTGCACAAAGCTAAATTATCGGCCAATTGATTACTATGGGTTCCAAAAAATTTGATATTTGATAATTTGATATATATATATATATATATATATATATATATATATATATATATATATATATATATATATATATATATATATATATGTTAAATATTTATTCAACTCTTACCTTAAAAGTTGACCACCCAAGTCAAAAAGATTCATGCTGGCAATTGCTTCATCCATAGCTTGCTTGTTTGCATATTCAATAAATCCATAACCCTTGTGAGTGCGTAGGGAGGTTCCCTGGGCTAATTTACAATACAATATCGGGCCAAAAGCTTCAAAGACGCTTTTGATATCCGCTTCAGATAAATCCGGGTGAATGGAGGCTACATATATTCTATTAAAATTTTTAGCTTCTTCTTGTATTTCATCAATTACTTGTTGTGCCTGTGGCATATTACTTGGGCGACCTACTTTAATATTACGACCACCCATTAAAGCTCCATTCATTTGCTCTAAGGCAAGCTGAGCACCTTCAGGTATTTCGTACTCAACAAAAGCAAAACCTTTATGTTTCTGCGTTATTGGATCCCATGACATATTTATCGATTTTATAGGACCAAACGGAAGAAAAGCGGCTCTAATGGTGTCTTCTTTAAGTTCAAAGGATATACTTCCAACATAAACCCTAAAATTGAACAGTTATAAGATGATTAATTAGATGTGAAATGAGTTTTTGTAACTAGTGTATGTATAAGTATCAGATCTTATCAGCTTTATATAGTACACAGTATTATTGTTGTTCGAAATAAGTTCTATAACTTGAACATAAGCTGCAAACAATAACACTCACCGATGCATTGTATATTTTCATCATACAAAATTATGTTATCTTTAGATTATGCACGCGTTTGAAAACATATGTAAATAAAAGTTAATTCAAATACTTCAATTGAAATTATTCTAGTTAACTATAAGCAAAGTTTTAAAACCTTATAAAAAAAATCATATTATATGATATTTTTAAAGAATAGAGACAAAGTTAATTTATTGCCATGTATTATATATATGTACTTATTTTCTTTAACGTACTTATGTACTTCGAACACTATTTAAATTTGTTTGCTTATTTTTTTTTTTGTGTTTGATTCATGTTGTAGGTTTAATTGTGTATTTCACCTAGGTAAGGCAAACAGTTTCATCATTCCATATAGCAAGCGGCAAAATATAGGAGTTGTTATATTTGGTACTCTTGCACTTATCCGCAATTGTTTTAAAATAACGCATTTCTGCAACAAGCCTTGTGTCATATTCATTATCACTTACTCCTTATTTACTGTTAAATTTCGTTAACTTCCCTTGTAGCACAATCTAGTTCAGCAATTACATTTTGTTAGAAAAATAATTATTTTTGTTATCGTCTTGTCTAGAAATATGTACATCGATATATTTAATGCAAACCTGAAATCAATCTCTTAAAAGGTAGATTGACGATTTATTTTCTGGTGTGATTTAACCAAGTATTTCTAACTATTCTGTAACTTAATTGCAAAACTTATTCAGATAACATTTCGATGGGCATGGGTAAATGTTCATGAGCATGTATTTTGCATACTGTGGCCAGCATATACCATGAATGTTTTTCAATGTTTCGTTTGAAAGTGTTTTTCAGTACTTTGGAAAGAGTCTGAGAAAAATTTCGTATTAGAGACAGATAGATTTATTATTATTCGCAACCAGTTTTAACTTTATCTACTAAAATTCAAACTTGTTTTTAGAGTTCGTTTTGAATTTTTATTTCTGCTCATTAACAAAGATTTTTATCGTGCCTTCGCCGACTGAAAAAGTACGGTCCAATGACGCCACCGGCCCATAATTCACAACAGTGCATTTTGCGGGATGTAATGCTTCTGGCTGTTAACAGCAAATACGGCAATTTTGTTCATTCACGTATCTATTCAAGCAGAAATCAGCTTCGTCATTGAACAAAATTTTCCGATTAAAATAAGTGCACGATGCACTTTCTTAACCGAGCATGATTTTTGATAATAAAATTCAATAGTTCGCAAGCGTTGTTCGTTTGTAAGTCGACTCATAGTTAAATCAAAGACTAAACGGAACATGTTTAACAGTAACATGTTACACGAAAATAACTTCGCTGTGTTGCCACAAGAAAGTTGCTATAAAAATAAAAAATAAATAACAAAAAAAACGTCCTAAGAATTTATATTTACTCGCACTTGTAAAGTATAAGAAAAGCAAAAACATTTTTGCTGGTATATTCTAAATATTTAAAGTATTTGTTTTTTTCAACTATCTACTTACAAACATATGTATGTATATATTATTTTGTTTAACCGATAATTTTTTCTGGTTTTTGCTTACATTAATTTTTAAAGTGATTTTGAAACAATTAGGGAGAATTGTTGAAACAATTATGTATATTTTGTTTTGTAAACAGACCGGTTTCGGCTTTGTGCCATTTTCAGTGTTCTCTTGAATATTCAAGAGAACACTGAAGATAGCACAAAGCCGAAACCGGTCTGTTTACAAACCAAATTTGACGTGGGATGACGGAAAATCGTCCCAAATTCAAACAAACCCCGTCGGAAGAAAAACACAAAAATCAATTATGTATATTGTTAGGATCAGTGAAGAGTTTAAAAACGAAAAATATAGGGAAGAACTTGAATTTAAAAATAAATAAAAAAATTTTAAATATAACTTTTTCCATTTTTTATTTTCTTTTAAATAATATTTTTATACGTATTTTTAATTTTTCTTGAAGAAATTTTCTTAATTTTTGTTTTAAAATGTTATTTTTATTTTTAACATTTATCAATATGTTACTAATATAAAGTAAATTTCAAGCTATGTATGTATGTACATATGTATATAGCAACAACATTAATTTTAATAGACGTACAAATACAGTAAATAAAATACAAAATACTTGTGCTTGATTTTCATAAGAGAACATTCCGATGTGAAGGTAACATAAAGCAAATTGACGAAAAAAGAGAGTGGCTTATAGTGTTTGTAATATGTACTTGTGCTAAAGCCTAATATATAAGTACATATGTATGTACATATTATTAAAGAAATATGTACATAGCCATTTAACTGTTCTCCTCTTACTTAAAAAAAATTTATGTAGTAAATTTATTATATATTTAAAGATCTAATATAACACTAATGATTTAAACATAAAATATTGCCAAAAGCTCATTACTTTTTGTTCTATGCTTATTTCTTGTTAAAACACTTATTTGGCTGGGACAAAATAATAAATACTTTTCTTTTATATTTTGTAATATTTTGCTTATAATTCAACATTTTTTATAAAATAGTTTTACTTTGTTTAGTATAGTGTTGAGATTAATCATAAATAAACATTGTTCACTAGAAGAGGCTAAGATATGAAGAAAAATCTTTGAGATACATAGCTAAAAGTTGGGGTAAGTCACTGAAGTTTGTTCAAAATGCTCTTAAACCAAAAGAAAAAACTCTAAACCACGTAGAAGGCCGAAAAGGATGTACGAGATAACAGACAACGTCATTATTACTCTCGCCAAAAAGAAACCCTTTTGTGTCATCCAGAGAAATTTCTGCCGATATAGGGAATGTCATATCTGCTCGAACTGTTCGGCGGCGACTATAAGGTGCCAATCTACCCGGCTGTATAGGCTTTACTCCATACAAAAAAATTTCAAAGCGAGTCTGATCTTCTCAAACCATTACTTACAAATAAAAGGCATATTTTTTTTAGCGACGAAACCAAAATAAATCTGTTTGGTAATGATAACTACATATGATAATGTGCGTCGTCTTGCAGGTGAAGAATTTCTTCATATACGGTTCACAAAAAAGACCATCAAGCAGGGCGGAGGGAATATCATAGTATGGCGCTGCTTTTCGTGGTATGGCGTACGTCAAAATTTTCGTATTACCGATTCTATGACACGAATTGAATACAAACACATATTGCTGAAGAAAACATGCCGTTTCGATGGGTTTTTCAGCAGGATAATAACCCGAAGCACATGTTACGCTTCGTCAAGGATTGGTTTCAAGCCAACTGTGTTAACCTGCTGGACTGGCCAAGTCAACCACCTGACAAAAACCCAATTGAAAACCTTTGGGAAAAATCTAATGAAAAGATATCAAAGAATACTTTCCAAAATATAGAACATCTTTCTAATGTTGTGCAAAACTTGGCATGAAATCCAATTAGACACATGCCGTAAACTTATTAGCAATATGACAAGATTGTTCAAAATAAGGTAGGATAGAGTTGGTATTAATCATATATCCCGGGCTATATAAAATTGAATTTAAACTCCTTATCTAATGATATTCAGAATGTACTTATTAATTTGACCACGCATTTTTATCAATATTTTTTCTTTTATAACCTAAAAATTCGATTTATATTTTTAAATCATAAATTCCAATTTGTTACGTCTGATTTGTGTTACAAATATTAAGTTTAAAATTTTTCTGTTGTTAAAATTAAACATTTTCTTTATTTATATCAAAGATTGAAACATAGTTGTGTACTTATTATATTATATAAATAACGAGTACGAGGTTTGTTCAATAGAAAAGCCGAATTTTTATGTCTCAAAAAATGTTTATTTATCATCAATTTCTATTTTGTCCGCTTAGACATAATATACTTGTATCAGCGTTTTTTTCAAATCCTCGAAGCAGTTCTGATACTCATTTTTTTGTATGGCCGCTCTCTCAGCGATACCGTTTTTATTTCCTTAGTCGTCGGAAAAAGCGACGCACTCTTCGATTTTGAGAACAGAAAAAGTCGCATGGGGCCAAATTTGATGAATATGGTGACTGATACAAATTACGAACCAGCAATGACGTACAGGCGCATTATCGTATCCCGAAGTTTTTTTTTGCAACGAGCTTCGCTTCTATACGCTTCATGCCCAAAATTTTGAAAAAAAGATTGTATGGCATGAGACAACCGATATGCCGACATCCTTTGCAACTTCTCTAATAGTTATTCCAAGATTACCAATAACATTTTTCCTCACTTTCTCAACATATTAATCAGTTTTTTATGGAGCTTTCAGGACGAGCATCGTCTTTGAAAAGATTTTTCTTATTCAGAGTACAATCACCAATGACGCTCTCAACATTTCAAGTGCTTTTGAGCACTTAATTAAATTTTTTACACAAAATTTCATGCAATATCTGTCATCCATTTTTTTCCACAGCAGAAAATCGCCGAATGTGCAAAACACGTCTCACAAACAAAATAAACTACACTAATAACATATCGAGCCTTTGGTGCAATACCGTAGTAACTCAAAATTTGAATTTTTTAAGGTTATATTACGAAATTATTCGCCTTGTCGTTTTTTATATTTTGTAAAATTTTCATAAAAATATTTTGTGTACTCAGCTCTTGAGAAAAGAACCAAATTTTCTTTTACCATTAAGTTGTGTGTAAATTCAAAACTTTAAACTCAATTTCTGCAAAACATGCTTTTTTGAATTATTGCGTTATTGCAGCAAAGGCTCGATATGTTCGAGACAAGTGTGCCAATTAAAAAAATCCCTAATCGAATGTACGTAGCTCGTATGTATTGCTCAGTAGGAAAAAAAAAACAAATGCCACCAAGAATACAACGCAATATAGGCCGCCGTACGCGAGTTAAGGACAGAAGTTTTCCATAATAGATAAAAATGGTCAAATTCAATTATTGTAAACTATATACATAGATGAAAAAAGGGTTAAACTCAAATATTGTAAGCTATATAAGTAGATAAAAAAGGTTCAACTGAAATATTGTAAACATATAAAGATAATAAAGGTTAAACTCAAAAAATTTTAAATAACCCTTAAACAAGATAATAAATGCATCATGAAAAAAAAGAAGACATACTCATAATTTTAATACAAAGAAAATATTTTGGTATTTACACTATTAATAAAATAAAGACGCATAGTCATCGAAAAATATATATTTTTTATTTTAATACAAAATAAATACATTTAACTGGCGATCCTGCCAGGAGCAACATACAGTGAGCGGACCAACACTCCTTGTCATAGCAGAGACAACAATAAACCCTGCATAAAACAGGATACTAGAAGATCCTCATGGAAGGAAAAAATCTACGAAGAAAACATTAAGAGAAAAAACGTTTGATAATGGAACAAGTGAACAAATGAACATAAACCAACTGATGCAGCAAATGGCATCCTTACAAATAGCTCTATAAGCTGTTCAACAGGAGAATGCAGAGCTAAGAAACCGACTAGACCAGTTACCAATAAACCCCACTACAATTCAGCCACACGTCCTGGTACCAAGAGTAGCTATGTACAGTAACACCGGTGAAATTAATCTGGAAATATTTAAATCCCTATCCACATTTGATTGGACACAAAATAATTACCGACATTGGCGAGAAGATGCAATATGCCTGATGGTATATAACAACATGAAAATACAAATATATACATTGAAGCATTGACAATTGTGAAGTCAAAAATAACTGGACCAGCAGCAGATAAAATGCTTAACCACAACACCATTTTTAATTTTGAGGCAATTCTAAATAGGTTGGACTAAACCTACTGTGACCAAAGACCACTCTATGTCCTAAAGGACGGATTAACCAAATTAACGCAAGAGAAATTTCATGACCAGATTAGTATTGCTCTACCTGTCATAGCTTCAAAAAATATCAATGTCTGGAGACCAACCAGAAACAACTAAATGTATGACAGCACACGCCATGGAAGATGCGGTGCGTACCTTTAAAAATGGAGTAAATAACAAATTTATACGCTCAACGCTCTATGGCAATCCAATCAGAGACCTAGACCATGCCTATGCAGTCGCACAAACCATAGAGCACGGCAACGCCCATAAAAACCTACACTACAGCAATATCCAGCATGAAGAAAGTAGATATTCTCCCTTATTCTATGTCGTCATCGTCATCGACGTTAAAATAAATGTCAGTTCTGTGCTCGTTGATGACAAGAATTGAGTGTTATTGACGGCCATTTGCCACTTTGTAAGCCTTAGTAATAGTAACAGGTTATAAATATATATATGTAATTGTTGTAGACATCGATTCTACAGTTGCCGAAATATTGGTGTCGATGTCGATAACGACAAATAGAATAAGGGCGATTATAACATATAACCACATCGAAGAGACTCTCCACAACCAAACAGAAATAATAAGTATTATAGGAGGCCATCTTTTCATCCATTTCATCAACAGCAACACCAAAATAATTGGCAACAACAGAACCAATGGACGCATCCTCTGGCAACACGTGACAATTTCAACACGATAATGGATTCCATAGCCAACCCTGTAAAAGATTAAGAGAACCGAGCGGAAACTATCATCAAACTAAAATACAACGCAATAACAGGATAGGAGCATCCCAACCATAAGATGACAACTGCAGTACCACAAGTAAAAGAAATAAGTCTCATTATAAAGGTAATATTTTATATTAATATTTTATTTTAATACAGTGTGTAATTTTTTAAGTCGTGGCAAAATAACCATATACGGACACCACTACGTGATAAAAGACTAAAAAAAAGACCCGTGTCTCCCAATTTTTCCCAAAGTCATGCACGTTTTTTTGGGCCGCCAAAGATTTGGGGCCTTGGTATCATTTTCGCAAAAAAGTGATAATTTTCTCGGGCTCATATCTTGCAAACCGTTCCGAATTTCGATTTACTCTCTGAGGCAAACTTGTGCTCTTGTCATAAAGAACAAAAATTGCGAACATATAAAATCAAAAAAACTTCACCTTCCAGATAAAAATCGCAAAAAACTTAAAAAAATTCGATTTTTTTTAACCTTTTTCTCTTGTTCAGGTCCATAGGTAGCAAACCGTTCAAAATTGAAGGAAACAATCAACTACAAAAATTTACCTAAGATCTCAATAAACAAATTTCTACAACATATAAACTTCATGGGAATAATTCTGAACACCGTTTAGGTAGCGCTTAGGTAGCCGCAAAAGTGAAAAAAGTGACGCGGTGAAACGGTGTTCAGAATTATTCCCAGGAAGTTTATATGTTGTAGAAATTTGTTTATTGAGATCTTAGGTAAATTTTTGTAGTTGATTGTTTCCTTGAATTTTGAACGGTTTGCTACCTATGCACTGTGATATTATACAGAGGCTCAAAGTTATAATCGAACAGATTATTTTTTTACGTTCTATGTTAATTTTGAGCAATTTTCATGTTTAAGTTATAAAAAATTATATATATTATATTAAATTAAATCTATATAGAAAATATTTGCGAAAAATAAGTCAACACTGTTAAATCTATATATAAGTAGGCGAGTGGAAAACGTTAAGAACCATTTTAACTGACTTAAACTCAACGTATTCGCTTGATTTTTTTTTTTTTATATATTGTCAATAGGAGCAGTGCAGAAAGTATTTTTTATTTTACATTTTTATGCCTAAGATATTTAAAAACAGTTAATAATATTAGCCAATCATAAAGCCATGATCTCTCTTAATTTGCTAAAAAATTACAACAAAAACTCAAAATTACAACAAAAAACTCAACTCCGTAAACATACTCAATTGTTGTTATTCTTATTGAGCCTTAACACACGAGAACAATTATGCTGGCATAACATCGTACTTTGCGGGCAAGAGAGACGAGGGGAATGGTTTTTCGTCGGCACAATTTTTCAACCAGGCATAACCCCGCATTATTAGCACAAAACCAATACATATGCATTTTGCAGGCAAGTGGAAAAAGTTAAGAACAATTTTAACTGACCTAAACTCAACGTATTCGCTTGATTTTTTTTGTTTGGTAGATTGTCAATAGGAGGAGTGAAGAATGTATTTTTTATTCTACATTTTTGTGCCTAAGATAGTTAAAAACAATTAAGAATATTAGCCAATCATAAAGCCATGATCTCTCTTTCTCTTTTAATTTGCTAAAAAAAAATTACAAAAAACTCAAAATTAACTAAATTAAATTTGGCTTGGCAAATCCGTAAACACTCAGAAGAAAAAACTTATTTTACTTTAATTGAAAATTGCATCATTAGTTGGAAGGAATTTAGTTCTTTCACAAAGTTACATTAACACAAAATATAAGAGCTAGACCAGAACAAGTAGAATTTTTCGAATTTCATAAATAAACTTGGTGATGGTGAATTAAGAAATTATCCAGTTAAGTGATGACATTATTGAATTGCCACAACAAACAATTGGTTCTTTCGATAATTTAATTACTGATATCTATGGTAATATTGGTGAGAATTTATTATCGGATCAAGTTCTTAATTCCGTAATTTTAGCTCCTACCAATGAAGACTGCGCTTCAATAAATAATAATATACTTAATCATCTTCCAGGGGAGGAAAAGGTTTATTACAGTTTTGATAAAGTTTCTAATGATGTCAATGACGTAAATGAATATCCTTCTGAATTTTTAAATTCAATGAACGTAAGCGGAATGCCACCGCATAAATTGAAAATGAAAATAAATTCCATTGTCATGCTGATTCGTAATTTGAACACAGCACAAGCCATAGTAAATGGAACTCGAACGAGAGTAAAATGCTTGCACCGCAACACCATAGATTGCGAAATATTTACGGGAGTAGTTCGTAATAAAAGAATTTTGATTCCACGAATAAATTTAACATTTTTTGGAACAATTCTTCCATTTGAATTTCAGCGGACACAATTTCCAATTATACCCGCATTTGCTATGACCATTAACAAGTCACAGAGGCAAAAATTTTAAAAGATAGGTGTCCTTTTGAGACTACCTGTATTTGCACATGAACAATTGTATGTAGCTGCGAGTAGAGTTCGTTCATTCGACGGCCTAAAATTTTATATTTCAAATGAAAATGATCAAGGAAACATACTCAATGACAATAGTTTTTACGAAGAATATTGTATATAAAGAAATTTTCCTTAGATAAAGATGCCAGTCGTACAACTACTTTAAATATTTTGAATAAAATAAATTTATATTTTAGGTTTAAGATTTCTCTTTATTTATGAACATTTTTCTTGTTTGTAATCCTTTTATTTAAATTTAAATAGGCTACTTAGTTCAATCGTATTTTATAAGCCAAATTACATGTGATAGTTATCAAAGAACAAATTACACCAAAGACACACGTGTAAATCATTCTGACAAACACTAGCAGAACGGAACAACATGCTGTTTTCGAAAGCCGCTACACTTTCATCATCAGCGTTCTTGTGTTTGGTCCACTTTTGTGGTGTCAGTTGATGTATATTTCAGCTATTTATACAAACTTTTTTCACTGTAAATAGAATACGTGAATTTTTTTGATTCATTCGTATTACAATTTGTGAAAACTTTTTTTTGTAATGGAAAGCCCAAATTCCACCTCACTAACTTACAACAGTGTGGCCATTGTTATCTATTCTTTACCAACTATACACATGTTTTTTAATTTGCTTAGTTTGTTTTTAACTTATGACAAACTTTTTTGGTTTGTTACTATAAGTATGTATATTTATTAATTTTTGCTACAAGCCATTAGCTTTGTTAATTTATATTTTAGGTTTAAGATTTCTCTTTATTTATGAACATTTTTCTTGTTTGTAATCCTTTTATTTAAATTTAAATAGGCTACTTAGTTCAATCGTATTTTATAAGCCAAATTACATGTGCTAGTTATCAAAGAACAAATTACACCAAAGACACACGTGTAAATCATTCTGACAAACACTAGCAGAACGGAACAACATGCTGTTTTCGAAAGCCGCTACACTTTCATCATCAGCGTTCTTGTGTTTGGTCCACTTTTGTGGTGTCAGTTGATGTATATTTCAGCTATTTATACAAACTTTTTTCACTGTAAATAGAATACGTGAATTTTTTTGATTCATTCGTATTACAATTTGTGAAAACTTTTTTTTGTAATGGAAAGCCCAAATTCCACCTCACTAAAAATTAATAAATATACATACTTATAGTAACAAACCAAAAAAGTTTGTCATAAGTTAAAAACAAACTAAGCAAATTAAAAAACATGTGTATAGTTGATAAAGAATAGATAACAATGGCCACACTGTTGTAAGTTAGTGAGGTGGAATTTGGGCTTTCCATTACAAAAAAAAAAGTTTTCACAAATTGTAATACGAATGAATCAAAAAAATTCACGTATTCTATTTACAGTGAAAAAAGTTTGTATAAATAGCTGAAATATACATCAACTGACACCACAAAAGTGGACCAAACACAAGAACGCTGATGATGAAAGTGTAGCGGCTTTCGAAAACAGCATGTTGTTCCGTTCTGCTAGTGTTTGTCAGAATGATTTACACGTGTGTCTTTGGTGTAATTTGTTCTTTGATAACTATCACATGTAATTTGGCTTATAAAATACGATTGAACTAAGTAGCCTATTTAAATTTAAATAAAAGGATTAAAATAATTTTTTTTTACTTTTAGTTTTTCTTCAATTAATCAAAAAATTTTAATATTTTTAATATAGGCAATATATTTATGTTTCTTAAATGAACATCAAAACCGTTTCTATTATTTATTTGGAAAGCTCACATTAATAGATACAACTGTTAAAAAAAGTACGGTAATACATTTTATTAGAAATGAAGAAGATGACACTTTATCTGAGGGGTTTTGTATTGTTGCAATAATGGTTGAATTTCAACCACTGGACGAACACTAGTAATTTGTAAATAGTCTATAAAAAATGGCACCACTAAAAGAAAGACCTCAAAGTAATAATGGAACAACCTGTTATTTCAATTCCAAATTGTTCTTCAAATCCATTAAAATATTTAAGATTGATGCTTTTTAAAAAGTGGGATTCCCACGGTTTAGTTCAAGACCATCAACGTACTTTATTTTATTATAATTTCAAAATGGCGCCGCGTGGTGTTCAGACTTCACCAGAGTTAAGAGAACTGATAAAAAAATTGTCCAAGGAGAGAAAAACTGTTCGGGAAATTGGAAAAATACCCTATATAAGTGAGGCTAATCAGAAGAAGCGTGTAGATTTTTCAAAAAAATACCGCAACAAGGATTTTTCTTTCTAGAAACATGTCTTGTTTAGAGATGAAAGTAAATACAACATCTTTAGGTCCGATGAACGCTCTTACGTTTGGAGAAGATCAAATGAAGAATAATTTGCAGTCATGGTATGGGGTGCTGTATCTGCCGGAGGGCCAGGAAATTTACACATTATTGATCGAGTTATGAACCAAACTATGTATTTAGATATGCTAAGACGCAATTTAAATGAAAGTGTGAAAAAATTGGGCATCAAAGAGGGATTTTATTTTTATTAGGATAACGATCCCAAGCATAGAGCTTATAATGTGCGGTCGTGGCTACTTTATAATTGCCCCCACGTCTTGGAAACCCCACCACAATCCCCGGACCTAAATATCATTGAGCATGTGTGGAGTTATCTTGAGGAAAAATTTAAAAATTATACTATTTCCAATCGGGAACAATTAAAGGCTGCTATTGTTGCGGAATGGTCAAAAATCCAACCATCATATTGCGAAAGGCTAGTTAAATCAATGCCTAAGCGCTTAGAATATGTTTTAAGGTCAAAAGGTTTACCTACAAAATATTAACTCCTATAAATTTATGAATTTTGTGATAGAAATCATATGTATTCCATTTTATGTTTGACCAGAATTTTTAGTTAGTTTTGTTAATTACTTTTTTTTTCAATGTAGAACTTTAAAAATCAATTTGTTTTTATTTATGCCCCTATTGCGGTTCTCCACTTTTGTGGCAGTTTGGTCGTCTTTGGTGATTTCGCATTGCCGTTCTCAACTAAACTGCCAGTTGGCTATTCAGTTGTGTATCTGTTTTTTCATGGTATTGCCGTTCTCAACTTTGTAAAAGTTTGATCGTAAAAAACGTTGAATACACACAACTGCTTAATTGTAGTTGTGTCATTATTAGTTAGAGTGAAATTTTTTTAAAAGCGGTGAAAATTGAAATCAAAATGGAGAGATCGTAAGTATCAATTTTTGTAATACATTTTTCGCAATTTTTAAACACTTATTAGTTTGAAAATAAGAACGAAAGCGCAATTTGAGCGACTTGTCCAGACTATGGAGAGGAATCCGGAAATTGCTCACGGAAAACCGAAGTTTGGTGCAACGCAAAATACGTGCAAGGAGTTATGGGAAGTTTTCTGTAGAATTAAATAGTTTGGGACCACCGACAAGAACATCTTAAAAATGGGAACGTGAAAGTGCGTCCAAAAAATAATATTGAACAATTATAATATTCTTAATTTAATTATAAACTTGCACAGGTTTGGATCCACTACAAAGCAAGCATTAAGAAAAAACTTGCAAATAAGAGATCCCATTAAATAGCCTGTTTCACAACTCTTGTCTTTGCAAGAGCATCTGGCCAAGTTTATGGCGTTGAGAACACTGCAGCATCAACTGACAATGCTACTGAGTCAGTTGAACAAACAATACAACCAGCATATCTACAAACAGCTACCGCAATCAGAAGAAGAAGTAATCAGGTACAAGAAAGCGAGCGTCTTGAGTTATTAAGGAAACAGGCAGTAACTCAGAATGAAATTCTGCAAACATTAAAAAATTAGAAAAAAAAACAGCTACAGAAACTACGAGATCAAAAAAAAAGGTGTTTGAATTAAGAAAAAAATTTGCATTGTTGGAACGACAAGCAACTGAGGCTACTGATCTCCACAATCTTAAGGTGGAGTGCGATAAATTAAAAATAGAAAACTTAAGAATAAATTGAAAAATTAATAACATTTCATTGTTTGCTGTTGTAGATAAATTTCATTTTATTTTTTATATATTAAAATGGACAAGTGGTATTATTTTTTTAAGAATTACAAGTTTTTAGGTATATGTACAGAATTCTTTTTTTAACCTTGTAAGACTCAATTAACAAATTGTTTCACAAAAAATAAAATATTTTATACTTTTTATTCCCACAACAGTTAAAAAAAACACTTTCGGCCTTATTCATAAAAAATATTGTATGTTTATTAAAGGTTTATTTGACAAATATCCAATAGAAATTTGTCAAATAAGCCCTTAATAAACATACAATAATTTTTATGAATACCGCAGTTTTAGTTTAATTTTCTTCAAATTTCACTTGTCAAACGTTATATCTAAAGTTGGAAGATCGATATTTTAGGTTGGCAACTTTATGACAAACTCAACTAAAAACAGTTGTGTATCGCAATAACTAAAATGAGTTTGGTTGTGCATAAGTTGGGTTTACTCTCACACGACCAAACTGAGTTGAGTGGAGAACCGCAATAGGGGCATAATTTTCTTAAAATTTCACTTGTCAAACGTGATATTTGAAGTTGGCAGTTCGATATTTTAGGTTGGCAACTTTATGACAAACTCAACTAAAAACAGTTGTGTATCGCAATAACTAAAATGAGTTTGGTTGTTTTAGTTTTTATTGGTATTTAATATTAGTGTAAAATTGAAATATAATCTTTTGATATTTGATGTTTATTTAGTTTTTTTTTCTTTCGGTTGTTATAATTTTTTTTAATGTTCCATTATAACTTTGAGCCTCTGTATTTTGTTTTTCAAACATGCTTTGGCTAAAACGGTACCGATGATTTGGTTAGCGCCAATGAAATGCAGGCATATACCTAGCTAAACCAAAAACAAACAATAAAATATTAAAATAGTTATTTTGGAGAATATCTCGAATAACAAATTTGATAAATATTGTTATTATAAATTTCGTTTTTCCATTTTGCCTTAAAAATACTTTCATTATCACTCAAAGCGCGATTAATTGTATAAAGGCTTAAAACGAAAAAGCATAAAGACGCAAGTCAATTATAATCGTTTGTTGTGTAGTGTTTGTACAAAAACTTTCTAAAGCTATTATACTTTTGTGTTTTTGTTGATTGCAAATAGAAAAATATGATTGAGTTCTGCTTGAATTCTTACATAATATTTGTAGTCTATGGCATAAGTATACGAGCTTGAATGCTTTTCAATCATGAATTTGGCAAAAAGGGTACTGATGATTTGGTTAGCGCCAATGAAATGCAAGCATATACTTACCTAGCTAAGCCAGCAACAAACAATAAAATATTAAAATATTTATTTTGGAGAATATCTCGAATAACAAATTTGATAAATATTGGTAATAATATTTATAAAAATTTAAACTAATTGAAGTGTTGTGCTATATATATTAATGAATGATGAAGATAATAAGAAGTACAAAATATTTCTCTATAGTAGATAACAGATATGAACCGGAAATAAATGAGTTAATGAGTCAAAATAATAGTCCAATACCATTTACCACGATTATTGACCAATCTGGATAAAACAGTATCCAGGTAATTTAAACGATACAGAATTCGTTAATGAATAAATTAATTAATTATTGGAGCAAGGTATCATACAGAAAAGATATAGCCCCTATAATTCCCCAATGTTGACAGTCTACGAGGATTGGGCGAAAATAGAAAGCCTAAACGCCGTATGGTCATAGACTTTAGAAAACTCAATGAATACACTATAAATGTGAATTCACCCATTCGTACTGAACGTATCGAACGCTTTTTTATATGTAGTTTGACGTCTCTATTTTTGAGAGAAAGAGGGAGAGAGAGAGAGAAAGAGAGTAAATTTAAGGCGGAACAATTTTTACTTGAATTGGTTTAATTTATATATTTATATTACATCATATTTATATTACATCATATTATATGTAAATATGTATGTATAATAATATAGAGTATATTTGTAAATTTTTTATATTTATTTAACAAAATAGTTATTAGAACATGCACTCGACTTTTATTCATTTGTATATTTTTTATTTTATAAAATTTTTTTTTAATTTAGAACACAGCAAATTGCAATCAAATGCCACTGTGCTGCCTGCTTGTAAAAGTAACACACGTCATTTACAGAGTTGTTCCATATGATAGCTTTGTTTCTCCAGAACATTTGTCGATGTGGGTGAATCTTTTGTGAGTAAACTCTCAGTAAACTAAAATTGTCTCACAACAAAAATTTCGTTCAGAACGAATGGGTGAATTCACCGTAACCGTATATATATATATATATATATATATATATATATATATATATATATATATATATATATATATATATATATATATATATATATATATATATATATATATATATATATATATATATATATATATATATATATATATATATATATATATATATATATATATATATATATATATATATATATATATATATATATATATATATATATATATATATATATATATATATATATATATATATATATATATATATATATATATATATATATATATATATATATATATATATATATATATATATATATATATATATATATATATATATATATATATATATATATATATATATATATATATATATATATATATATATATATATATATATATATATATATATATATATATATATATATATATATATATATATATATATATATATATATATATATATATATATATATATATATATATATATATATATATATATATATATATATATATATATATATATATATATATATATATATATATATATATATATATATATATATATATATATATATATATATATATATATATATATATATATATATATATATATATATATATATATATATATATATATATATATATATATATATATATATATATATATATATATATATATATATATATATATATATATATATATATATATATATATATATATATATATATATATATATATATATATATATATATATATATATATATATATATATATATATATATATATATATATATATATATATATATATATATATATATATATATATATATATATATATATATATATATATATATATATATATATATATATATATATAATATATATATATATATATATATATATATATATATATATATATATATATATATATATATATATATATATATATATATATATATATATATATATATATATATATATATATATATATATATATATATATATATATATATATATATATATATATATATATATATATATATATATATATATATATATATATATATATATATATATATATATATTATATATATATATATATATATATATATATATATATATATATATATATATATATATATATATATATATATATATATATATATATATATATATATATATATATATATATATATATATATATATATATATATATATATATATATATATATATATATATATATATATATATATATATATATATATATATATATATATATATATATATATATATATTATATATATATATATATATATATATATATATATATATATATATATATATATATATATATATATATATATATATATATATATATATATATATATATATATATATATATATATATATATATATATATATATATATATATATATATATATATATATATATATATATATATATATATATATATATATATATATATATATATATATATATATATATATATATATATATATATATATATATATATATATATATATATATATATATATATATATATATATATATATATATATATATATATATATATATATATATATATATATATATATATATATATATATATATATATATATATATATATATATATATATATATATATATATATGTTAATGTCAAAATGTCTTGTATTCCATTTGCCATCAGCAACAGCGTTACACAAGGGTTTTCCCTTTGTCTTATATATCATAGCTGAATATTGTTCGTACTCTTTGTAAATAACGCCTAAAAGTAACGGTCAAAAGGTCAAAAAAGTCTAACAGGTTGTTTCCGTGTTTTCTGGTATTGATTCAATCTGTTCTTGTTCATCTATCAGCCGAGTAAAGAGGTAATTCTATACTTCGAATAAATCCAATTATATTTTCCTACACAACTAATTTTTGTTGTTGTTTCATTTTTTCTTTATTGGCCCTGATTATCCTATTGGGGATTGCAACATATATACATCTGGAGTCATCCAAATATTATATGTCCCATCGGCTCAGAGAATTAATCTGATTCCATATTCCTAACCTTTCCAACAGATTCCCTGAATCAACATTTGGTCCTTCGAGCCGGATAGGAATAAGTATCAATAAATTAATTTCTCTGAGATTTCATTATTGGATTTATTTATTTCTATACGCTGATAAATCTACATACAAACATACATACAAACATACATACATATCTACAAAAATAAAACATATATTCATCTTTACTAAGGTATGTCATGTAATTTGCTTTGATTGCTTTTCAGTTCTCTTCAAAGTGCATTTCGAATAACAGTTCAAGTTTTTGTCCATTTATTACTCTACTTATTACAAACATACATACATACATAATTATAACACAAACAGTCTTAAGCATTCAAAATTAAAATTCAGTACAAAAAATTTACAAAAAATAAAATACTAGCGAAGTGCACCAATGTATTAAACTAAAAATACAAAACTAAAAGTGGAAATTCCTAAAAAAAAAGTGAAAAAAAGAACCAGAACAACATCCAGGCGAAACTCCATATTGGTTGTCCACCTCGTCACGTATATCCATCATTTTCAACATTCATCGATCTCTACCTGTAAGTTGAGTGCATTTATTTTAATTTTTATTAAAATAATTTCCTATCAAAAGAATTGGGCTACATTGTATTATTAATGTAGGGTATCCTCCTTTTGTTCGATTTGATCGCGCCATTTTTGTGTTCTCTTTATGGTTCATGCATGCATGAGTGAGAGATTAACATTTCCAAAAAAAAAAAAAAGATCCAGAACTATACAATACAATACTAAGATCTCTTTTTCGAGTGTCGAAAGTAAAATTGGTTCTCTTTAACTTCAATACATCCAGTGATGGTTTTCTCTTACTCAAATTAAATTTAGTTTTTTTTCTTTTCATCCATTACCTTACATTCTCATCAAATATATTGCAAAATATTGGAAACATTAACCTTCATTTAAGAAAGTGTTACCGTTGTGGAATTTACAAAATAAACAGAAAACCTTATAAATATTAAATTTACGCAAAATAAATATAAAAAACTACTTTATACACAGAATTGTGTACGGTTTCAAATTAGAATTTGTAAAAGATTAAGACTTCTTTAGTGCTATAACTACACATGTGCAGATATTTATATAATTAATAAGCTGTACAATAATAAAACCGATGCAAATAATTAAACGCGCTAACACGGTAACTCTTGTTGAAAGCAAACGAATAATAGGATCGTCCAGTACTAAATAACCAACATATTTTTTACAAAACAATAGCTACAAAAAAAATTAAATAAACTATATATAAAATAAAATAATAATAACAACACAAAGATAAATAAAACCATCCCAATATTTTTCCTATATTTATTGGTTCGGAATAAATAATAATAAGACGGTGTGTCTTATTTTATTATATTTTCACTATATACGCACATGAATAGATCTAATATTCGTGTTCATTTCCAGTCATATCAATACAATTTCCAATCAAGTAAAGGTCAGTGTACTTTTATTTTTTATATTCCCGTGAGCAGCTGATTATTACTTCAGCAAAGCTAATGAGTGAAATCATTGCATACTCAGAAAACTAAATGTATGTAGTATTTCCCTGTGAGAATTTTCTAATTTTCTGTGCTCCAATTATAAATGTCCTTGGCATTCGCTATTTTTCGAACTGAATGAACAAAATTTTCTATTCAGTACTAATAATTATTATAAATAAAAATAATAATAAAAAAAAAAAAAAAATCTCGTTGAATTTCTTAAAGTTTCCTTGCGTTTGGAAAATCTTAAAAATCCATTTCACAAAGCGGCTTTTTACCATAACTAAAAATGTCTTTAGATCAATTTATTCGTTTAGCCGACGAGATAGTGGAGTTTGAGACAGATCTTAATGATAATCTGTATGCTCTTACTTCTACTCATGCAATTGATGTTCATCGAAATGAACTAAAATCGAATTGGATAAGAGTTAAAGCCACTTATGAAGCATGCCTGCTTGAAGTGGAAAAGAAAACTCATTCAAAAGACAAGCCAAAGGATATAGAAGTCATTAAGGAAAAATACAAGAGCACATATAAGACCTATTGTCAGTGTCTGATAAAATTTTCCGAAATTTCTGATACACTTTGTAATTCTCCAAGTGCTATCAACAACTCACCAAATAACACTTCTTCTGAATCACATAACCTTCATTTACCTCCGATAGAGATAGAAGCTTTTCATGGTGATTATGCTTCCTGGCCCACATTCCGCGACACTTTTACTGCAGTGGTTAACAATTCCAAGGCAAGTAATGTCGAGAAATTATTTTACTTGAAACAGAAGACGAAAGGTGAAGCCAGGGAAATTGTGCAAAAGAGTCCACTTACCAATCAAGGTTTCGACTTAGCTTGGGAAAATTTATGCTCACGGTTTGAAAACCGGCGAGTTTTAGTAAATCTTCAGCTACAAATCCTTTTCAGTCTCCAAGACATTTGTTCCGAAACAGGAAAAGCGCTCAAGCAGCTCCAAAGAGATATGAACTCCTGCATATCGATACTAAAACTCCACAATATTGATATTTCAAGCTGGGACCCAATTTTCGTTTTCATCTGTACAAATAAGCTTCCTGAAAATACACTCACATTATGGGAACAGGAGCTTAAGGATAAAACTCTTCTTCCTAAATGGTCAGAGCTTGATGCATTTCTTACAAATCGTTATAGAACTCTAGAATCGGTTTCCAACATTCACGGCGTGAAAAGTTTTAAGAAAAATGAACTTAAAGCTAAAAGCCCTTCTAAAGTTAACTTAAATAAAAATGTTCACAGCTTTCAGGCTAATATTTCTGGTCCACAGTGTCAACTCTGTCCAAGGGAAAATCATATTATTCGGAAATGCCCTAAGTTTCTAAAAATGGGCTACCAGCAACGGCTGGAAGAAATAAAAAGAGAAGCTTTGTGCTTGAATTGTTTCTCAAAAGCTCATAGTGTCAAAAATTGTACTAGCAAGCATAGCTGTTTCAAATGTCAAAAGAAACATAATACTCTTTTGCACGGGGAGTTTGATGACTCATTGCGACCTACTCAAAAGCCATGTCGTAGTAGTAATCTAAACCCTAGGACAACTCCTTTTACTCCTTCCACTTCATGCAATATACAGTCCACTATCAACGAAATTCCTGATAAAGTTCAGTCCTGTTTTACTACCAATTCGAAAGAGGTCTTATTGGGTACAGCTTGGATAAATATTTGCCATTTGGGGATGAAATACCAAGCACGCGCCTTAATAGATTCTGGATCAGAAGGCACCTTTATTTCTGAACGTTTATTCAACCACCTCAATCTACCTTCTCAGCCTGCTCAAGCGAGAGTTTCCGGTTTGAATAATTCTGTCTCGGCTACGGTTCATCGTCAATGTAATTTGGTATTAGGTTCCAGGTTAAATTG
This sequence comes from Germaria angustata, assembly GCA_963681545.1. NCBI lineage: Eukaryota > Metazoa > Arthropoda > Insecta > Diptera > Tachinidae > Germaria > Germaria angustata. Next base: position 42,442,945 of record OY813002.1, read on the forward strand.
TGACATTGAGATTTGTGTAACGGCACTGGTAGTTCCCCAACTCTCTAGCCAATTACCATCCCGAACCATGCCAGACTCAATATTTGTAGGGCTGCCCAAACTTCCACTTGCCGATCCTAAATTCAATTCGAGTTCCAAGATCGACATATTGATTGGAGGCGATCTTTTCCCTTTAATCATATGTCCTGGAACCCGGCACAATGTATGTGAATCCTTAATAGCCCAGGAAACCATATTCGGATGGATTCTGACGGGACCAGTTACCAATAATTCTAAAAGATGTTCCACTATTGTTTCACATTTCTGCGAAATTTCCTTAGACAAAGAAATTTCTCGATTTTGGGAGGTGGAGAATCTTCCCAAGAAGAACTATATGTCTCCATCTGACCAAGCTTGTGAAGATCTATATGTTCGTACTACAAGAAAAAGTCCAGAAGGTCGGTATATAGTATCGCTTCCATTTAAAGAAGAATTTCCAGATGTTCTCAATATTGGTCAATCTAGGCCTAGTGCAGGGGCACAGTACTTTCGAAACGAAGCTAGATTGATTCGAAATCCTTGCTTGAAATCTGACTACGATAAAGTGATCCAAGAATACGAAGAGCTTGGTCACATGTTCAAAGTTGAAGCATCTTCCAACCTTCCCGATAACCGAAAGACGTATTATCTACCACACCATGCGTAGTTTTTAATGCTTCAGCTCCATCATCCAATGGTCAAAGTTTGAACTCTGTGCTTCACATAGGTCCAGTGCTTCAAAACGATCTGACCATATTAATTCTAAAGTGGCGATTCTTCAAATACGTTTTCAATGCCGACATTCAGAAGATGTATAGGCAAATCCTAGTCAATCCCGAACACACTCCATATCAAAGGATTTTGTACAGAGATGATCCAAATAGTTCCATTAGCGAATATGAACTCAAAACCGTTACTTTTGGGGTCAATTGCGCTCCATACCTCGCCATTCGGAATTTATTGCAATTAGCAGATGATGTAAAATCAGTTTATCCGGTAGCCAGTGAAATTATTCGAAATTCTATGTATGTGGATGACGTCTTAGCTGGCTCTCATACAAAGCAGAGTTGCATAAAGGCAAAAAATGATCTAATTCAAGCATTGAAATCCGCTGGGTTTTCTCTGAGAAAGTGGACATCTAATTCCAAAGACATTTTACACGATATTCCTGCAGAACATCTACTTCGGGAGAGCTTTCTAAAATTCGAGGATACTAGCTGTGCAAAAACCCTAGGCATCCATTGGAATGCATCCTCTGATGATTTCTACTTTTCAGCCAATCCCTTTCCAGAACAGTTTGGGTACACAAAGAGAGAAGTGTTATCCCAAATAGCAAAATTGTTCGACCCGGCCGGTTGGTTGGCTCCATGGATTATATTAGCAAAAATTTTAATGCAAAAAATATGGATAGATGGTACCGGTTGGGATGAACTCCTTAGCCCGGATACCCTTCAAGATTGGAAATCCTTCCAATCTAGTTATTCTGAAATCAATACCATTCGTATTCCTCGATGGATTGATTATTGCCAAGACTCCGAAATCCAATTCCATGGATTTTGCGATGCTTCGGAAAAAGCATACGCAGCGGCTCTCTATGTACGAGTCTCCAAAAACGGGTCTGTTTCTACACATCTTATGGCTTCCAAAACTAAAGTCGCTCCCATTAAGACACTGTCGATTCCAAGACTAGAACTTTGCTGCGCAGTCCTGCTAGCCGACATGATAGAAAATTTATTGCCAAGGATGGACGTAAAAAAGTATTCTGTTTATTGCTGGACGGATTCTACCATAGTCTTATCTTGGTTGGCGAAACCAGCATGCAGTTGGAAAACCTTTGTGGCAAATCGAGTATCGAAGATAACTCAGATTGTCGACTATTCAAGGTGGTTTCATATCAATTCTGAAACAAACCCAGCAGACTTGGCCAGCAGAGGACTCTATCCCAAAGAACTCCGGGAAAATGAGTTATGGTGGCTTGGGCCTCAATGGCTGAAGGCAGAAAACTCTCTGTGGCCTAATTTTTATCCATCCAACATTCCTTACACCGAACTAGAGATAAAACCGATAAAAGTACATTTCTCGTACTTTACCGACTTCGAAGATATCCTAGAACGGTTTTCCTCCTTTCCTAGGGCATTACGAGTAATGTCATATGTATATCCATTTTTCCTGAGAATACATCCACGATATCGTGCCAACTTCTGTAAAAATTCTATTGAACTTTCTAATGCAGAACTTAATAGCGCGCGAAATAACCTCATTTCTGTTTGCCAGAAGGCAACGTATCCAAATGAGTACAAAGCCTTGAAATCCAAAAACTCCATACCTATGTCCAGCACCTTATTGAATTTAAATCCTTTTCTAGATCCAGAAGGAATAATTCGAGTTTGCGGTCGCCTGGAATCTGCGCCTGGGTTATCTTATAATGAAAAATACCCGATGATTATACCATATAAATCCCAATATGCGAGATTAGTGACAAAATTCGTACACGAGGTCACTCTTCATGGTGGAAACCAATTAGTTCTGCGTATGCTGCGATCACAATATTGGATTCCGAAAGCAAAAAATTTAATAAAAACAATTATTAATAAATGCAAAGTATGTGTGATATTCAAAAAACGGTGCCAGAAGCAAATAATGGCGACCCTGCCATCCACAAGAGCGGAAATTACTCGTCCGTTTGCACATACAGGTCTAGATTTCGCCGGGCCATTAGATGTCAAAAGCTATTCTGGCCGAGGCTGTCGTATGTCTAAGGGCTACGTCTGTGTTTTCGTTTGTTTTTCTACCAAAGCCATTCACTTAGAAGCCACATCTGAATTAACTACACAGTCATTTCTAGCAGCATTTGCCCGTTTCGTATCGCGCAGGGGATGTCCTCTCCACGTGCATTCCGATAACGGAACTACTTTCGTTGGAGCTTCTAGACTATTAGCAAAAGAGTTCATACAAACCACCCAACAACGCCTCTTGGCCAACTATGCCCAACAGAATATTTCATGGCATTTTATTCCGGCTGGCGCTCCTCATATGGGAGGTTTATGGGAAGCTGGTGTAAAAAGCTTTAAGGCACATTTTCGTGAGGTTGCTGGGTGCTACAAATATACGTTTGAAGAGCTTGCTACATTACTTTCTAAAATTGAAGCTTGTCTAAATTCTAGACCGATTTCTCCTATGTCTGCTGATCCAACCGATCTTTGTGCTTTGACTCCCGGGCATTTCCTAATTGGTACACCGATTCTCTCTCCAATTGATCCTCAAGTTACTGATGTGCCTATATCTATTATAAATAGATGGCAGCGACTAAAAATAATACAACGGAACTTTTGCGCCCGACGGAAAAATGAATACCTAAAGGAAATGCACAAAAGGCACAAATGGAAAAGACCAGAATCAAACCTTTCTGAAAATGACTTGGTAGTGATCAAAGATGAAAATTTACCGCCAAATTCCTGGCGGCTTGGCAGAGTCGTGAAAGTATATACAGGTTCGGATAATCGGGTCCGAGTCGCCGATGTTTTCACTCAGCGTGGTTTGATAAAAAGACCCATAGTTAAGCTCATTGTACTTCCACCTGAAAACTAGCACTTCACTATAACACGAGTTCCTTTTCTATATACATATTTATTTTGTCTTTCTAGCCTTACTTACGCTTGCCGTATATGTAAGAAACTGCATCCTATTCGAAACTGCCGTAAATTCCTTACCTACTGCTCCAAATACTGGGTTCGGGTGGATAATCTATGGACCATGCTCAACATAACAGGAGGCAAAGGCAAATCGTATCAACCACTATAACATGGTTATCTATAATATGCTCTCAATACATTCTTTATTTATATAGTTATTTTTTATTATTATCTATAATAATGCTCTCAATACTTTCTTTAGTTATATATTTATTTATTTATTATTATTACTCATATAACATTACATATGAAACAGAAATTATAAGTACTTTAAAATTGTAACTGAATTATCGCTAAATTGAAACTGTCGCTTAACATAACTTTAAAATTGTAACTGAATTATCGCTAAATTGAAATTGTCACTTTACATAATTTTAAAATGAATTATACCTTGAAACTTAACCTTATTAATCTATATACTACGTCTTGTTTCCGGCAGCAACTTCTTAGACTTGACCCTGGATGGTTTGATTCTCATTGCATATATCCTGCAAGGTGGGCGGT
>OY813002.1:42452158-42464658 GCA_963681545.1 Germaria angustata
TGTATATATATGTATGTATGTATATATATATATATATATATATATATATATATATATATATATATATAATAATTTGTTTTTTTAATTTTTAAGCTTAAGGTCTTTTATTTTTTAAACAATTTAATTAAAAAATAATCAATATTTCGATACTCATTGAGAATTGTCCTGAAGATGATACTCAATGAGTATCGAAATATTGATTATTATTTTCAGACAAACTTTCTATTTTTTAATTTGAAAAGCCATTAAGTAATAATTTCAAACAAAATTTCACACAAAAACTCGATTTTCGATTTTTCGTGCCTGCATAGGTCGATGCGAGTCGCACAGTCTTATTATCTTTCCGAAGCGACAAAGAAATTTCGACTCCAGAAGCAAATCCACAAAACTCAGTAGAATATCCACGTGGTTGTTTCTTGAGATCGTTGTCGGTTGGCAGCTTAGAATTCGGAATGCGATTTGAACGAATAATCCCCAAGGAATAAATTCCGCGTGATTTTAGATATACATGAAGTGGCAGTGAAGTGTAGTAGTTGTCGAAATATATTATGTGGTTTTTATATTCTGGAACATTGCGTGACAATCGAACAACCATATTTGCTGACGCTCCAAGGTCTGGTGAGCCAGTTTGCACAATATTGTCTCCTGCGCCGCAATATATCTCGAAATTATAGCAAAAGCCGAAGGAGTCACATAAAACAAACAGTTTTACTCCCCATTTGTGTGGTTTATCTGGCAAATATTGTCGAAGAAAAGTCTTCATCTTCGTTGCGCAAATTTGTTCATCCACACATAAACGTTGAGTCATTGGAACGGATTGAAACTTTTCATTGAAATGATTCACAATTGGTCGTATTTTATACAAAGGATCGTGGTGGTCTGCAGCATTCTTGGCGGGCAGTTTACTATTATCATTAAAATGCAAATTACTCCGTATTTTCTCAAATTGATTTCTTGACATAGTATTTTGTATTGTTTGGAACGCATATTCGCCCTAATATGCACGGACACTCGGATAGCGAAAAACTGACATAAAAAATAAAATACCAATATATTGACGAATTTCCGAATTGGTTGTAGAGTAGGAAGTTGTGATATCTTTTTGAGTGCCATATAAATTTGATTGTTCAACAATGTGCTCAATAATAGTGTCGCCCAAATGTATTCGAAGCATTTGAAAGGCGTATCAAGTTTTTTCAGATCTTCTCCTACTTCGGGCTCAGAAAATACAATCGTAGAGTTATCCATCAATAAGTTATTTTTGCGCCACAAGATTTTCTTAAAAGTGTGAGATTTGGGATCTATCTCCGAAACGGATCCAATAAACTCCCCTGTTTCATATATAATGCTATCTTTAGGCTGAATCATCTTCTGCTCAGCAGGCACACTGCGTTTGCGTTTCTGTGATCGAGGAGTATTTGAAGCAATCGAAGTAGAAGGGGATAATAATTTTTCCAATGACGCGGGACTTCCGCTTGAAATAGCACAAATCTCTGATACAAGCATTGAATCTGACATATTCACCGCTTCATTTGTCGCCTCATCAAATCCAACGTTGACATGACACTCCATCTCGTAAGCATCATCATCCAAATTGTCTGCCATATCTTCTACGTCAGTATCGCTCTCGAAATTCATCAAATCCAAAATTTTACCAATCTCTTCATCGGAAAGCGATGACAACTTTGGAATTTGTCGACACTCCATTTCTGTTAACGAAAATTTTTTAGCCTTAAATCTCCGGTAATGTTCAACTTTCAAACTTACCTAATATAGTATATTTTTTTATCGAATTTTCCTAAGACCGCCTCTAGACGGGCTACCTTGCAAGATCAATAAAAAGCTTGCGAAAAGTTTTTTCCCCTTTTTTATATTTTTGCTTTCTTGACAGTACCAGCAACACACCAATAATTTTTTCTTTTAACTGTGACCACTTTTAATATTTTTTGTGATTTTTTTGAATTCACACTTTTTGCAATATAATTATTTTGTCCGTATTTCACAACTTTCCAACTTCAAATGACCGTGATAGCTACATAAAGCGTCAGCATTCGTAACAAATGCAATAAAAACAATTTTGGGTCTTTCCCGAATTAGACAAAATACATAAAAATGCAAAACAGAATTTGGAAAGCGAATAAGTGAGCAATGAATTTAACCCGTCTATAGGCGGTCTTGGGGACTAGAGCGTTAAGTACATCCTCTTTTCTATATATATATATATATATATATATATATATATATATATATATATATATATATATATATATATATATATATATATATATATATATATATATATATATATATATATATATGTATATATATATATATATATATATATATATATATATATATATATATATATATATATATATATAAATATATATAAATATATATAAATATATATATATATATATATATATGTATATATATATATATATATATATATATATATATAAATATATATATATATATATATATATATTATATATATATATATATATATATATATATATACATATATATATATATATATATATATATATATATATATATATATATATATATATATGTATGTATGTATATATGTATATATATATATATATATATATATATATATATATATATATATATATATGTATATATATATATATATATATATATATATATATATATATATATATATATATATATATGTATATATATATATATATATATATATATATATATATATATATATATATATATATATGTATGTATATATATATATATATATATACATATATATATATATATATATATATATATATGTATATGTATATATATATATATATATATATATATATATTAAATGGCTGCATCAAACATTCATTTATGCGTCTCCGCATTTCTTTTATTTCATTGCACTCTATTACGTAGTACTTTTTGCAATGACTAATAAAAGAATGAGTATTCTAACAAGAAAACCAAGCACAATACTCCACTTGATATATGGCAAACCAACACAATACTCTACCTGCTATTTCGCGATGAATTATAAACTCTGTTTGCTATCTGGAAATGTTTTGAAGTACACCAAGTACACCAAGCCAAATATACTTTTTTTTATTTCATTGCATCGTCACTGTATTGTCATTGTTCAAACGGCAACCATAATAACATCAATAACTCACACATGTATAATCTGTAGCCTTCAATTAGTGCCTGTTTAGATTGGACGATTTTTGTCGCTGCAATTCTTAGTTTGTAGGTAAATAGGGGGAATAGAGCTAATAGGGGAAGAGAGAAACTAAAAAGAGTACACATAGGCATGTACTCTTGCAATTCCTTTTTCCCGCAATTCGTAATACGTAAATTCCTTGTTTGTTTACCGTAAGAATATACTTAAAAAAGAAAATATCAAAAATTACATACGTATGTATGTATGTATGTATGCATAAAATATCTGCGACAAAAATCGTTCAATGTACGCAAATGCAATTTTAAAGAAAGGAAGACAAAAATTGCAGCGACAAAAATCGTTGAATGTAAACTGGCACTTAGAGAGGTGCACAAGCATACGAAAAATGGTTTACAAGCAATTTCGTTAAATTTCAAACAGTGAGTGCTTATTACTCTCTCATTTCAAAACATATACTTCCAAAGATATGTGTTTTGCTTAAGAGTAAAAACATTGAAGAATAGAATAAAACTGAAGTAGAACAATGTTGGAACAAAATAAAGCCGAACAGAACAAAGATGCTATAGAACATTAAAACTGAAGTAGAACATTCAAAACATGCTTGAATGTTTTGATAGTAGAGCTAGACCAAAACAAACTCACATTAAGAAATATTTGTGATCTGTTATAAATAAGAAAACCCTTTAAAAAGGTTTTAGTTGCAATGAAATAACGTACATACATACATACATATCTATGTACATACTTACATACATATGTATGTAAATTGTATGAGAAATACATATAACTTCTTTTAGTTTTTTTTATATTATTTTTTCTTGAATATGTTGTGAACGAAAAGAAAAACATGCGCGCACACAAATTTTTTAACAGGCATCATCTACATACTTATGTGCATGTGTGTGTATGGTTTAATGTGTTGTTTTAGCACCTCAGTAACACACTGTCCACATTTGCAATTTGGTTGCATGAAATTCTGCTACGGAATTGCTTTAGTGTCCACATTAGAAAAAATCTGGTATTGCAATTCTTGTATAAAACATATATAAAACGTCAAATACAACAACACCAAACATCAAGTTGAATAGTAAGAATTTCAAAGCAAAAGAGAATTGCAGAGAACATGAAACTCTGTACCCCTCCCCAAGCTTCTTAACTCTCTCCTAAAACAACCAAGAATTGCTGCAACAAAATTGCAAATGTGGACAGTGTATAATTCTTTCAGTAGCCTGAGTAGGAAATGTTCTACTGTACTTGGTGTTTCTGCTATGATTTACCGTTTTTTACTTCATTGTCGGTATTTGTTTGGATATTCTAGTTGTTCTGAAAACACAAGCATAACAAGCACTGTAGAGAATAACTTTTCAAAGGCTGGTTGGTTTGTTTTGGTCAGATTCATGTTTTGTTTTTTTTTGTGTTGTTATTTATGTTTACACTGAAATACTGTGTTTGGAAGTAGTAGTAGAATAGAACACAGAATTTGTGCATTTTGTGCAGCTCACTACTTTCAATCAATTCAGTAGCTAATCAGTTTTTAACGAAGAAGAAGGCTGGCAATTTTTTTCGGTTATTAATACAACAACAATTTGAGTTTCGCTATGACTGAATACACCGTAAGTTTTTTTCTTTTGAGATAAAAAAAAACATTTATTAAGGCAGTGCACAAAAATTGTGTTACCTTGCATATATATAATATATATTTATTTGAACAGGTATCAATAAATGGTTCTACTGACGCGGATGAATCAAATGTATGCTTGTTTAGTAATTCCACTATTAAATCTAGGCTTTTGACTGGGGAGTATAAATTTAATAACAAAAGAGGTAGGAGCAATGTGTGGAACATTTTTGGGAAAATTGAAAACGAATTGGGACAGGAGATTGATAATATTGTTGGTTGTCGGAAATGTTTAAATGTTTATAAATTCAATAAAAAGTCAACATCGAATTTAGTCAAACATAAGTGCTACATTTTATTGACACAAGAATGTAGTAGTAGTTGCAAAATTGAAGTAGACGCCGAAACTAAAAATAAAGCAGTACAAATTTTCACTGAATGGACCATTGTAAATTGCAGACCTTTCCGAATAGTTGAAGACTCCGGATTAAAAAAAGTAGGTGAATTTTTCATATCCTTAGGTGCAAAACATGGGGAAAATGTTGATATTAACAGCGCGCTTCCGCACCCAACGACTGTGTCAAGAAACGTTAATAAATTGTACCAAAAATATTTTCAAAAAGTTTCATCCGAAATATCATCAATCAAAAATATTGGATATGGGCTCACTTCTGACATTTGGACTGATAATTATATTCGGAAAAGCTTTTTGTCCTTGACAATTCACTATATAAAGGATGGTAATTTAGTTGTAAGACTGCTTGGAATGAAGTCTATGGAGGGTCAGAAATGTACACGTAGGTATTTTAACTTATTAATACAATATATGAACCATATATATGAGGGTTATCTTAATTTTCAGATGATAAAATTACTTTAAAAATTATTAAATTATTAAAGGAGTTTAACTGTGACCTCAATGATAATGTTATTATTGTCACAGATAGAGGTTCAAACATGATTGCTGCCTTTCGAGAGTATAATCATATAAATTGTGTTAATCATTTAATCCATAATTCATTGCAAAAATCAATTGAGGAAGTAAATGAAGCTGAAAATTTATGCCAAGCATGCTGTAAACTAGTGAAATATTTTAAAAAATCGGGACTAAATTCAACACTCGGTATTACATTGAAGAGTTTTTCTCCAACACGTTGGAACACAGTGTACTATTTATTTGTTTCAATTGAAAAAAATTGGGCCGCAATAGTACAAATTTTGCAAGAAAAACAGCAAATGAACAGAATACATAACATTAATTTAAATGAAGTAAGCGCCATTATTAAACTTCTGGAACCATTTCAAGAATCTTTCAAGAAATTCGAAGGAGAGAATTATGCAACGCTACATCTGGTTATTGTTCATATTCATAACTTGAGGAAAGCGTGTGCTGAAAGTTCGGAAGATTTGTTAATAATTAGAAATTTGAAAGCTAAATTGAGCGGTTATTTGGATACAGTTGTAATGGCCAACTTAACAATTTACCATAAAATTGCACTTTTTCTTTTCCCTCCAGCTAATAAGCTACTTCATTTCAATGAAAATGAAAAACAGTTCATTAAATCCGAATGCAAACGGATAATGGAAAGTTATATAGAAGATGCATCTCAGATAGAAGAGCAAAATGATTCCACATCACGATTTTCCAATTCCGACATTAAAATGTTTTATGATTTTGTGTTACAGGATGATAATATAAATGCTCGTGACAAAATCAACAGTGAAATGCATATGTACGAAAGTGTTAAAGTAATGCTACATGATGATTTTAACATTTTGCAGTGGTGGGAACAACATAAAAAGGAATTTCCTTTATTATATAAAACCAGTTGCAAAATACTAGCAGCTCCCGCAACTAGTGCATCCTCTGAAAGGACATTTTCCATTGCCCGCAATTTAATTTCAGATAAAAGATGTAGCGTTGCTACAAATGATACTTCCATAAATCAAATTATGTTTTTACATTCAAACATAGAAAAAAATGATTTACAAAAAGAGTTAATTTATATAGATTAGATCGTATCTTAGTTCTGTTTTTCTTCATGGTTTTATTTTATGTTTATATAGATGATGTATTGATGTATTGAAAAATAAATATTTTTTTGTTGCAAAAAGTTTAATTAATTTCTTTTGCTTCTGGACTGTTAATATATTTCATATCAAAAAAAATTTAAAGGTTTTCTAAAATTTGTGCTGCAGATCCATGTAGACCTAAGTACTTTCGATATGTGTGAGGAGCCCTAATGTATGTACGCAACTAGCCTATTCACACACAAACATAACCAGAGTTTTTTTCATTTCAAACAGCAATGAGTACTCATTTCAGCGTACTCTGAAAGGTAGTACTTTTGTTCTGCTTATAAAATGTATGTATGTATGTATATATGTATGTATGTATATATATATGTATATATGTATATATATGTGTGTATATATATATATATATATATATATATATATATATATATATATATATATATATATATAATAATTTGTTTTTTTAATTTTTAAGCTTAAGGTCTTTTATTTTTTAAACAATTTAATTAAAAAATAATCAATATTTCGATACTCATTGAGAATTGTCCTGAAGATGATACTCAATGAGTATCGAAATATTGATTATTATTTTCAGACAAACTTTCTATTTTTTAATTTGAAAAGCCATTAAGTAATAATTTCAAACAAAATTTCACACAAAAACTCGATTTTCGATTTTTCGTGCCTGCATAGGTCAATGCGAGTCGCACAGTCTTATTATCTTTCCGAAGCGACAAAGAAATTTCGACTCCAGAAGCAAATCCACAAAACTCAGTAGAATATCCACATGGTTGTTTCTTGAGATCGTTGTCGGTTGGCAGCTTAGAATTCGGAATGCGATTTGAACGAATAGTCCCCAAGGAATAAATTCCGCGTGATTTTAGATATACATGAAGTGGCAGTGAAGTGTAGTAGTTGTCGAAATATATTATGTGGTTTTTATATTCTGGAACATTGCGTGACAATCGAACAACCATATTTGCTGACGCTCCAAGGACTGGTGAGCCAGTTTGCACAATATTGTCTCCTGCGCCGCAATATATCTCGAAATTATAGCAAAAGCCGAAGGAGTCACATAAAACAAACAGTTTTACTCCCCATTTGTGTGGTTTATCTGGCAAATATTGTCGAAGAAAAGTCTTCATCTTCGTTGCGCAAATTTGTTCATCCACACATAAACGTTGAGTCATTGGAACGGATTGAAACTTTTCATTGAAATGATTCACAATTGGTCGTATTTTATACAAAGGATCGTGGTGGTCTGCAGCATTCTTGGCGGGCAGTTTACTATTATCATTAAAATGCAAATTACTCCGTATTTTCTCAAATTGATTTCTTGACATAGTATTTTGTATTGTTTGGAACGCATATTCGCCCTAATATGCACGGACACTCGGATAGCGAAAAACTGACATAAAAAATAAAATACCAATATATTGACGAATTTCCGAATTGGTTGTAGAGTAGGAAGTTGTGATATCTTTTTGAGTGCCATATAAATTTGATTGTTCAACAATGTGCTCAATAATAGTGTCGCCCAAATGTATTCGAAACATTTGAAAGGCGTATCAAGTTTTTTCAGATCTTCTCCTACTTCGGGCTCAGAAAATGCAATCGTAGAGTTATCCATCAATAAGTTATTTTTGCGCCACAAGATTTTCTTAAAAGTGTGAGATTTGGGATCTATCTCCGAAACGGATCCAATAAGCTCCCCTGTTTCATATATAATGCTATCTTTAGGCTGAATCATATTCTGCTCAGCAGGCACACTGCGTTTGCGTTTCTGTGATCGAGGAGTATTTGAAGCAATCGAAGTAGAAGGGGATAATAATTTTTCCAATGACGCGGGACTTCCGCTTGAAATAGCACAAATCTCTGATACAAGCATTGAATCTGACATATTCACCGCTTCATTTGTCGCCTCATCAAATCCAACGTTGACATGACACTCCATCTCGTAAGCATCATCATCCAAATTGTCTACCATATCTTCTACGTCAGTATCGCTCTCGAAATTCATCAAATCCAAAATTTTACCAATCTCTTCATCGGAAAGCGATGACAACTTTGAAATTTGTCGACACTCCAATTTCTGTTAACGAAAATTTTTTAGCCTTAAATCTCCGGTAATGTTCAACTTTCAAACTTACCTAATATAGTATATTTTTTTTATCGAATTTTCCTAAGACCGCCTCTAGACGGGCTACCTTGCAAGATCAATAAAAAGCTTGCGAAAAGTTTTTTCTCCCTTTTTTTATATTTTTGCTTTCTTGACAGTACCAGCAACACACCAATAATTTTTTCTTTAAACTGTGACCACTTTTAATATTTTTATGATTTTTTTGAATTCACACTTTTTGCAATATAATTATTTTGTCCGTATTTCACAACTTTCCTACTTCAAATGACCGTGATAGCTACATAAAGCGTCAGCATTCGTAACAAATGCAATAAAAACAATTTTGGGTCTTTCCCGAATTAGACAAAATACATAAAAATGCAAAACAGAATTTGGAGCGCGAATAAGTGAGCAATGAATTTAGCCCGTCTATAGGCGGTCTTGGGGACTAGAGCGTTAAGTACATCCTCTTTTATATATATATATATATATATATATATATATATATATATATATATATATATATATATATATATATATATATATGTATATATATATATATATATATATATATATATATATATATATATATATATATATATATATATATATATATATATATGTATATGTATATATATATATATATATATATATATATATATATATATATATATATATATATATATATATATATATATATATTGCATGCTAAAGTTACATAATTTATAACTTTTTTTCGGATAATTTTTGTAGAAGATTTTACAAAGTCATAAGTCACATGCGAGCAATTGCAGGAGATGCAAAAAAAGATTTGTACTTATTCAAAATCAAAACTTAAAATTTTTTCCAGTTTTAGCTATTTTTTAAATTGTTTTTCAAGTTCTGTAAAATTTTTCCAACGCAAATATGACTTTTTTAAATTTAGATGACGCTATCTAGGTAGATATGTTGATAATTTGATATTAGAATCAAATTAAACAAAAATGCAATTTCATACAAATAAAATAAAAATTACAAAAATACTGAAGTATTATACTAAATGGTTTAAGTACTGCTTGCCGTAACTCCAAGTATGTGCATGTCATATCATTAATTTTGCTTACTTTTCCTATGCTCTACCACTTGCTGTATTTATTTTGTTCAAACACAATATTTATTGTGCTTGTTTCTTATAAGAGAACAGCCATTTGCTTTTTTAAGAGAAGAGTACCATAAAACAAACGAAAAAAAGAGGATGTACTTAATTACTTGTTTTTTGTACTTTTGCAAAAGCCTAGTATATTATACTTATATATATATATATATACTAGCTGACCCGGTCCGCGTTGCTGCCCCTAAGCAAACATTAGTGTTATATTACCACACGATTTAAATTGAGCTTTTAACGAAATTTACGGCCTTTAAATAAGTCCATTGAATACCTATCATAAAGTTTTGGAGTCCATACGTTACATATATATATATATATATATATATATATATATATATATATATATATATATATATATATATATATATATATATATATATATATATATATATATATATATATATATATATATATATATATATATATATATATATATATATATATATATATATATATATATATATATATATATATATATATATATATATATATATATATATATATATATATATATATATATATATATATATATATATATATATATATATATATATATATATATATATATATATATATATATATATATATATATATATATATATATATATATATATATATATATATATATATATATATATATATATATATATATATATATATATATATATATATATATATATATATATATATATATATATATATATATATATATATATATATATATATATATATATATATATATATATATATATATATATATATATATATATATATATATATATATATATATATATATATATATATATATATATATATATATATATATATATATATATATATATATATATATATATATATATATATATATATATATATATATATATATATATATATATATATATATATATATATATATATATATATATATATATATATATATATATATATATATATATATATATATATATATATATATATATATATATATATATATATATATATATATATATATGTAACGTATATATATATATATATATATATATATATATATATATATATATATATATATATATATATATATAGGACTTAAGATGTATATATATATATATATATATATATATATATATATATATATATATTGTTACGTTTTTACCTTTTTAAAAACGCTTTCCGTGGGTTCTTTTATTGCAATGAAATTAAACGCACGATTGTTTGATTTTTAGTACTTAACAGCTACTACTTTATTTAATTTAATACCACTGTACTATGCTCAAAAGCAATAGTAACCACTTAATACGCTTTACACGATCACGGTAAAGTCTAACAACTCACTAATCACAGACTCAACACTGTCTGTCTACTCAACTCTGACTCTCACTGAGTTTAACTTTAACTGACTCTTTACTGACTCCGCTGACGTTGATGCGCCAGCTTTTATACTCTTAATGATCATTTCTAGAATAATCATCATGTTTGTTTGTTAAAGTTGTTTACATTATCGTACACTCAAATTAAACGTAAACACAAGCCATACACACATACACACATACACGTACCCAATATTTAAATGCCGACAGACAACAACAACAGCAATAATCATGATCTTATTTGTTGTCGCTTTGCTAGTAAACAAGTAACCATGTATGCACGTATGTATAGCTGTTATGTGTTCATTTAAAATGAGTAAGCAAAAAGCAAATAAGACTAACAACAACAATGTAATGAATAAGAAATAGTAAACAATTCAGTACATAACAATTCAGCAAATAATAAACAACTAAGTAATAAGAATCAATAATTCAATAATTAAGAATAACAACAATGCGGTATATTCTAGAGCAATTACAATAGGACTATTCACTCCAAATTCGTAACACTGCCGCCCGCTTAAGCCTGTTCGTCCCGAACAGGCACAGAACCACCGCTTCCGTATTTCGCGAGTCGCTCCAAATGTACCACCTTTATTGTAGAGCGGGGGCTATTGTGCTTCTGTATCCTATACACAACATCGTCAATCTCTTCGTAGGCGTGCATGGTCCATCCCACTGTGTTTGTTGTTTGGGAGACAGTCCTATCTTCCTCAGTGTTTTAAACAGTAGGACCAGTTGTCCCTCGCGGAATCCATCAGAATCCGCTACTCCATCGCGCCTGGCTTTCATTTTCTTCCTCTTCCTCGGAATCAGCTGTCTTGCTCCTTTTCGCCTTCTTTTCGCCAGCCTTTCCTCCATTCTTGCTGCTAGCGTTTGCTGTACTGCCGCCATTGGCTTCAAATTCTTTGACAGCATCCTCATAATCTTCCTTGGCTTTTGCGGCTTCAGCTCCATTCTGTGGATCTGCCCTTTATGCTCTCCACCACACTTACGCTGCAGAGCCGCGACTCTTGCCAACACTG
>OY813002.1:42469658-42478934 GCA_963681545.1 Germaria angustata
CGACGCCGCCACAGTTAACCGTCAAAACCGTTTTAAAATATTGCAGGATGACAACGATAAACCCGAAGAATCTTCGAAAAAAACTTCAAAACCACCACCAATCTATCTGAGACAAAAAAAACTCGAACACACTTATTAAAAAACTAATCTCGGCCATTGGTGAAAAGTCATTTCACATTGTTCCAATAAAACGTGGTAACATTGATGAAACAAAAGTTCAAATATATGATGAAAAAGACTTCCGCAAAATAGTTACAGAATTTGAGAAAAATAAAACAAGTTTCTACACTTTCCAGCTTAAGAGTGCTAAAGGCCTACAGATCGTATTGAAGGGCTTAGATTCTTATGTTGTTCCTGAGGAAATAAAAGATGCTCTCACCCTCCAAAGCTTTAAGGTAAAAAATGTATCCAACACAATAAACAGGGAGAAGATCCCCCAACCCCTATTTCGCGTTGAACTGGAGCCAAATGATGTAATATTGAAGAAAAATGAGACCCAGTTGATGAACCACACAAGCGTTCAGGACCCGTACAATGCCATAATTGTCAAGAATATGGCCATACAAAAACTTATTGTAAATTACCTACTGTTTGTGTTGCGTGCGGTGAATTACACAACACTGCTATTTGCAATAAGTCGAAGGACCAGAAGGAAAAGAAGTGCAGTAATTGTGGAAGTAATCACACTGCTAACTACAGGGGATGTCCTGTATACTCTTTCGTTAAACAGGCTATGAGTCAAAAGCCTAAAGTAGTCCCAGCGCAAACAGGAAATACGTACTCCGCTACTTATCCTCCTATGGCCCAACCAATCTCTACACAAGTATCGTATGCTGACGCTGTGAAGATCAACTCTGTTCCCATGCAAAAAGTGTTACCACCAAATAACACAACAAATGCTACCGGAAGCTTTAATTTCAATCGCCTTGAAGCTACTATTGATAATCTGGTGCAAACTATAAACAACTTTACAACAAATATGACTAGCATGATGCAAGAATTGCTGCGAATGCAGAACACACTGCTTCAAACATTAGTTAACAAGCCATGAACACGTTAAAAGTATGTTTCTGGAACGCAAACAGCATTCGCCAATATAAAAATGAACTTGAGCACTTCCTCACGGCAAAAAATATTGATATAATGTTGGTATCTGAGACTCATTTGACTTCGAGAAGCCTTTTTAAAATTAGTGGCTACACCTTATATGATACAAAGGACCCGAGAGCAAGAGCATGCGGAGGATCAGCAGTTCTAATAAAGTCAAGACTCAAGCACTATATTCTTGAGAACATTTGTGTAGACCAT
The DNA here is from genome assembly GCA_963681545.1 of Germaria angustata. Classification (NCBI taxonomy): domain Eukaryota; kingdom Metazoa; phylum Arthropoda; class Insecta; order Diptera; family Tachinidae; genus Germaria; species Germaria angustata. The sequence continues at coordinate 42,470,967 of OY813002.1, forward strand.
CTCCAAGCAACAAATATTTGCATCGAAAATTTTTGTTCAAATCTCGTGATATCATCGATTTACTCCCCTCCCAGATTTTCAATCAGTGAGGATCAATACGAGGATGTTTACAAAACTCTTGGCCCTTGTTTAGTAGCAGCTGGAGACTACAATGCAAAACATACGTTCTGGGGATCGCGTCTTATTACACCTAGAGGTCGAGCATTGTTCAACACAATTTCAAAAATGTGTTTGGATGTCATTTCTAGCGGGGAGCCCACTTACTGGCCTACTGACATACAAAAAATTCCGGATGTTATAGATTTTGGGGTCATGAAAAATATCCCTGGGGATTTAATTCAGGTTGAAGCTTCACATGATCTCTCCTCCGATCACTCTCCCACGATCGTTACAATTTGTAGCCCACTAAGAAGTGACTTACCTCACCCAAATGTGAAGATGATAAATCGTGTTAACTGGCTGGGGTTCAAAAAATATCTCAGTAGTCATTGTACGGAAAACATCAGGCTTAGAACTTCCGATGATATTGAACTTAACATTGCCAATCTTACCGAGAACATTAAACAGGCTGCTAAACATGTCACTACCTCCCATCCGCAGACTGGGTTTAATAGAATTTATTCTGCGGATATTGAACGTCTCGTATGTGAAAAAAGAAGAGCTAGAAGGGAATGGCAACAGCACAGATCACCACAACATAAAATCAGACTTAGAGAATGCACTAAACGACTCCAAGAGTTGCTTGCATCTGAAAAATCTGCTTCTCTTAAGAACTATCTGGAAGGTCTCAAAGTCACAGCAGCATCTAATTACTCCTTGTGGCGCGCTGCTAAAAAACTTAAAACACCCGTTGAGTCTAAACCACCCTAGCGCACTTCTACCGGAGGTTGGGCAAGAACCAATACTGAAAAAGGTAACATATTTGCTGAGTATTTAAAACACGTATTTACCCCAGACACATGTACTGGTGCTGTTGATTTTCCGAGTGTAGTTGCTCTGCCCCCTCGACCCATAAAGTTTAAGATGCTTGATGTGCAAAAACTAATTGCTGAAACCAACCCAAAAACACGGTTTAGGTAGCGCGTCATTTTTTTCACTTTTGCGGCTACCTAAGCGCTACCTAAACGGTGTTCAGAATTATTCCCAGGAAGTTTATATGTTGTAGAAATTTGTTTATTGAGATCTTAGGTAAATTTTTGTAGTTGATTGTTTCCTTGAATTTTGAACGGTTTGCTACCTATGGACCTGAACAAGAGAAAAAGGTAAAAAAAATCGATTTTTTTTAAGTTTTTTGCGATTTTTATCTGGAAGGTGAAGTTTTTTTGATTTTATATGTTCGCAATTTTTGTTCTTTATGCCAAGAGCTACAAGTTTGCCTCAGAGAGTAAATCGAAATTCGGAACGGTTTGCAAGATATGAGCCCGAGAAAATGAATAATTTTTTTGCGAAAATGATACCGAGGCCCCAAATCTTTGGCGGCCCATAAAAAAGTGCATGACTTTGGGAAAAATTGGGAGACACGGGCCTTTTATTTTAGTCTTTTATCACGTAGTGGTGTCCGTATATGGTTATTTTGCCACGACTTAAAAAATTTAACACAGTGTAATAGGACGTATGTTTGCCTTAATATAAGTAACGCCCTGCTACTTACTACCTGCATATTGTGCTTTTAATCGTTTTTATCTTTCCAGATATTAATCCCTTTTTTAATCTACCATACTATGTTTGAAATATTTATTTTGTCCATTTTTATATTATGAACCTATTACATTGTATCTTATAATTCTCATTTAACTCGGAACGTTGAGAAACACTCCATTATACACATATTGCAACAACTACAACGAGCTAATAATCAGGGGACGAACATAACAAGATTTTTAGTACACAAACGCATGTATTTTCTGGTTGTTGTTTTTGTTGTGATATTAATTTAATTGGGTTTGGCGTTTTGGACGCACTCTCGAGGCAGGAAGCTCTTTCAGTACTATTTGAATATGTATGGATGTACATACTCGTACATACTTACGTGTGTATGTATGTATGTTCATTCAGAAGTGAAAAGTTCAGAGATTTGTTTTTTATTTCAGTCAAATCAGTCTTACTCGTCGTCTGCTAACGTAACAACGTCGTAACAGCAAAAAACGGAGAAGAAAAAGTGGAAATCCACTCAAATAGTGCCTTGTCATTTTTATACACAGTGTTATCAATAAATATACTAGAAGTGTTTAACAAAATAAAACGAAGAGTGACTATACGAGGATAAAAAAATTCCCAAAAAACTCGTTATTAACGTCATCAATATGACTATTCAAAGACTACATATGTATTTTTTTTAATTGAATTGTTTTAAAGATTGTCTGGCTAAATTTAAACAAATAAATAAAAGACAATAAAATTGCAATTGGTAGATATGTATGTACATATGTACATATTTTTAATATCATAAATTGACATTCAATTTCAAAACAAATACAATACATACATGTGTATGTACTATACAATACAGAAATAATACTAATAACAACAACTCGACTTGTTGCTGAACTTTTGAGAATAAAAAAACATCTATAAGTAATAACAACTGTTGCGGGAAAAAAACGCTTGAATGGATATAGTCTTTCATTAAAATGACAACAATAATTAATAAATTTGTTGAGCAGAGAAAAAAAATTGTGTTATGTGGACTGATTGTTGTTAATTAAACTCTGAGCATTCAAACTTAATTGCATTAATAATTGAAAGAGTATTAGAGTAGTTTTGTACTCTCTCTCAATAAAGAATTACAAAAAACAGTGCTACATATTTAAGATATTTATATATATTTTTCTTAAGTGAGTCGTTATTGAAACTAATCAAATAAAAACCTCGTTGTTGCCGTCGCACAGTGGCTGAAAAACGTTTTTCATTGGCCAAAATTCTGTAACTTTTGAACCGATCAAAATATTGAAGTAATTTTTTTTAATGGATAGATATTTAGTTCAGCTTGACTCAGTTTTAATTACATTAAAATTGATTGAGTACTTCTTAAGGACTTCTAGGTCAAAGTTGAACTTTTGATTTTTTTTTAACTTTTGGAGTGAAATATGGGTTTATTTCTTTTATTTGCATATTAAAAAATTTTATATTTTGATCTTAATAATAATTATAATTATTTTTTGTGATAATGGAATTTTTTTAATGTTACACTCAAAAAAATTTTTTACACTGAAAAAAAATTTTTACACTCAAAAAAAATTTTTACACTCAAAAAAAATTTTTAAATTAACTGGAAACAAGGTTTAAATCCACTCCTGTTCTTTCAGATGCTGTTTCTGGATCTGAAAAGAATCTTCGTGCGGTATTGCCATCATTTGTAATGCCTGACCCTTATTTTGGCTGATCTATAATCAATCCAATTTTGCGATGAACATGTTGAACATGTTTATTTTTTGAACTTCTTAACTCTTTGTTGGTTTCATTGTTTCTTATGGATCCTGAGGACCCGAAATCCAAATTATAACTGATTTTTAGTATATGTTCCATAAGTCGTATTCTTGCATGTAGTGGTGATAATCCAAGTTCATATGCATCTGTATTATCTAATGATTTTGTTGGAACACGGTTTAATTGGGATGATGCTCCTTGGCATATAATGCAGCTGGATGCAGCCTTCGTGTTAGTCAAACCCTGACCTACTTTTCCATCTATCATTGTAAGGACTAATTGGTAGCTTAATTCAATTTGCTGCCCATCTAACTGTAATTGTAATGGCTGTAGTGTTGCAATTTGGGCCTTGATATCACTAATTTCTTTGTTAATGGCATCACGAGTTTCTTTTTTGAATTAAAATTTGATTGGCCTGCAGTATTTCGTAGAAGATGGTGTCTCATTTTTCCAAACATCCATTGTTTGCGTTGCACTAGTCGAAGTCTCTGAATCTTCCAAAATCTTTTTCAATCGCAACATATCCGAGTCCGAAATATTTTCACATACAACTTGTTTGTATTGGTTTTGTCCTGAAGAACCATCACATTCCCATTTGCAAAAAAGAATTAGCTTTGTGTTTCCATATTTCTTTAACGCATTTCCTGGTATTGATTGTAGCAAGCGTTCGGCTGTGTGATCAAGTAGAGATTGTATTTGTACCTCTGTCGAAATTGGTATGATTGTAATTGTATACTTTGATGGCAAACAGTCCATTTTAGCAGCAGTTATGTGATGATATGCTGGATAGATATGTGAGCCCTTTTCAATCGCATGCAATCTGAGCTTAATATATTGCTGTTTTATTAATTTCAAATCCAGAAATAAGGCTAATGCCTCCTCATTTGTGTACTGTATTGCATCGCTCGGAGTCGGTATACTTTTAAGAATTCGTTTTGTTCTCAATGGACTAGCTTTAATAACTTTTTCAATGATATCCACTTTTGTTAATTGGTTCTGTGATCGTAATTGATGTAGGAAAGATTCTTTTATATTTGTACAACCAATTGCATCGTTAACATTTTTAAGTTTCCGCCTCTTAGATCTACCGCTGCAGTTGTCCAATGATTTGCGTGGTCTTCCAACCTTATCTTGCTTTGCTGTTTCTGCAGCGACAGTAAGTTGCCCCTCTAACCACTTTTCACTTTTTATATAAAACTTTTGTTTACTGTAGCTAACTTCTTTGTAGCGTCTTTTTTAGTACTTTTACAAAATTAGATAATTGCTCTTGTATTTCGGTGCTACACGAATTTAAGTTTAATTTTATTTTAACGTAAGTAAGAACATCTTCCTGTTTTTTATTTCTAAAATACTCTTCGGCCAGTTCTTTATAACCGAAGATCTCCATATTTTTCTGTTATGATTTATCACTTGCAAATATATGTACGTACACGTAAAGGATTAACTTATTATTGAGTAATCCCTTATTGAATCCGTAGTTTTATATATTTTTAGATACATGTTATTCACACATTGATCTTCAATTTCATAGCAGGTAGTACTTAAATTGAACAAAACTGCACTTGTTATCCAGACCTTAATATTAGGTAAAACTAATTAGTATTTCGCTAATATGGGGTTCTTTTTATCTTTAGTGGTTTAATGTCGCGATTATTATTATAAAATTGTTTATGACTTTGGCTGACCCTAACAGTTATATTAGAAAGAGATCATATGTTTACTGTAGAACCTATTGTGATATTTTTATGACTGATCAAAACAAAGCCATAAAAGCCTTTCGCAGGTATTATATTTAATTATTTTAGTTTTACGTAGTCTAAAGTAAAAAACATAAACCTTTAGGCAAAAAAGTAAAAATTTAATACACTATTGTATACGAGTAATTATAGGGCTGTTTAAATTAGAGTAATATGAATTTTTTTGGAGTAATTTCATTAAAATTAAAAAAGTGTTCTACCGGCGGGTCGTGGCGGGTGCAAAAGTATATATGGGGTGAAAGAAGACACCTTCGCCTTTCTTCGGGTGGTATACGTTTCTTGTTCCCTTTTGTTCCCTAGAAGTTCTATTCCACTAAAGTGTAAATTTTAGAAAAATATAGTAGTTTCATAAATATTTCATAACACCTCTAATATTAAACGCTAGAGCGGTAACCACTTACAACAACTAAAGACTATAATCCTACCAACATTATAAAAAAGACCGCAGGCCATTATCGATGATAGCTTGCGAGTAGTGACCATTTATTTTTGACAAAAAACTGATAAAAAACACCTTTTTCTGAAATAACAAAAAACAGTTGAGTTTGACAGCATGCCACGCCCACAATTATCAATAGTTTAACCAAATTTTTTGGCTACCTTAATATGGATATATTAGCTCCAAAATGGCATAAAAATTTTAAAAATCGGTGACAAAAAAAAATTTGACTTTTGGCCAATGAAAATCGATTTTCAGCCACTGTGCGTCGCCAACATCAGCTATTTTATTTATTTAACTATATACATACATTTATAAAGAAAAGTAGTAGTTATCTCACAGATCTAGTATCTATTCATACATATATTCTATTCATATTTAGAGAGCAAATACATATGTATTTGTACATAACAATATATGTACGAAGTATCAAAACGAACATCGCCCGATTATCTACCTACTTCTAGTACTTTTTATCGTATATACCTCACCATATTATATTTGAAATATATATTTGTTGTGCTATTAAGTTATTAATATGTTTATACCTGAACAAAATAATCATATGTGTACAAAATAGGGAACAAATCATAGTAAATGCTCTTTATACACATTCCTTTTTAAAACATATCGATTTATATTTCCTGTGCTTTAGAAGTTAAAGAACAATAAATAAAGAATGGCATGTGTATAAGCAATAATAATCATAAAATAATTCCCTGATAAAAATTTTGTTTATCAGAACTAGCATTTCCTCAGGTTAATTTCATATGAATTGCTGGGGATCCCACGTTTTGCATATGGCAACGCTAATTTCTAACAACAAGCGTAACACGTCCATCGTGTTTTAGTGCTTGAGTGAGACTGATTTATGCTTTTTATTTCTCTGCAATACGTGTGCACATGTACACGATGTAAGAGCGTAAGCATTGGCGCGGCGCCCTTGTTTTGCCTATCCCTGCTATATAGCAACACACATTAAAACATACACACATTATAACATACACATGTAGAGTGCGTCTTAAAAAGTTGTTTGAGAGTATGTTATTTATTTTCGTTCACAACACATTCCAGAAAAATAAAATCAAAAAACTAAAAGTATGTATATTTTCATACAATTTATGTGAAAATAAGCTACGTAGATGCCAATGTTACCGATTGTTTAATTGTAGGGTAAAAAAACGTGTTCTATTGTTGTACAACTGGTACTACGCTGATTCACACCGTATTATAATGACATTATTTTAGAAAATTCAATTGTGTGCTTACAATATGTGTATGTATGTACTTACATATGAAACAAAGTTGTAATAAAAGAAAAGCTTATGTTTGATAACTATAAACTATTAATTAATTTTATTTATATACATATTTTATATACATTTTTTATATACATATTCAGGCATGTTCTGCAAATCACAAGAATTCAAAATCACTTGTGATTTTAAAATCACAAATGTGATTTTGTGGTGTTCTGAAAATCACAAGAAATTTTACTTTTCGGTGTGATTTTACCTTTTCGATAACACAAGATGTTTTGCTTTGATTTGATGACAATTTTTTATGTATTGAAAATTAATAAAGGTTTAGTCAAAATAAAAGGTGAACGTAAACTAAAATTTTTTAAAATAAAAATTAAGTTGATTTGCCTGGGGCTTTATTGTTGTCAGTGATATATTTGAAAAGAAATTATTAATTTAACAAAGAAAGTAGTTTCAAGAATACACACCGAAGTTGCCACCACAGATATAGTTAGTAATCTTTGGTTGCCACTGTTCTTAAAATTATGTTGCCATTTGCTACTACTTTATGCGTAATTATTTTTGAAAGTAGGCAAACAATTGATAGTTAATAAATATTTTGAATATAACTGAATAAAAATAATTAAGTTTTATTGGAAATAGCTTGTTTAGTTAAAAAAATTAAATATATTTCTAGTCGAAAAAAATATTTATCTACTCTGGCAAGCATCGGTGTATTTTCGAAGAACAAAAACACCTGACAACTAAAAAGTAAACATATGTATGTGTGTGTAGAATCTATATTGTAGATGCACTCACTCATGAGTACACATATGTCTGTATGTAAGAATGAATTGCTGAGATAACTGAGCAATTGTTCTCAGAGAACAAGGAATTTTCTGAGAATAAGCTCTCTTTGTAATTTTATAATAACAAAGGGATTTTCGGAAAATCCCATCAAAAATTTAGCAATGTATGGCAGTGCAACATCTTTATAATCTATAGTCTTTGGTAAAACTATTCTTTTTGTGTTTACAGTTAGGGGATTTACAGATTATGTGTTTGTCTTTGCACACAAATGTTTTTAGACATTTTTTGTTACTTT
>OY813002.1:42479134-42615298 GCA_963681545.1 Germaria angustata
ATATACATATACATATACATATACATATACATATACATATACATATACATATACATATACATATACATATACATATACATATACATATACATATACATATACATATACATATACATATACATATACATATACATATACATATACATATACATATACATATACATATACATATACATATACATATACATATACATATACATATACATATACATATACATATACATATACATATACATATACATATACATATACATATACATATACATATACATATACATATACATATACATATACATATACATATACATATACATATACATATACATATACATATACATATACATATACATATACATATACATATACATATACATATACATATACATATACATATACATATACATATACATATACATATACATATACATATACATATACATATACATATACATATACATATACATATACATATACATATACATATACATATACATATACATATACATATACATATACATATACATATACATATACATATACATATACATATACATATACATATACATATACATATACATATACATATACATATACATATACATATACATATACATATACATATACATATACATATACATATACATATACATATACATATACATATACATATACATATACATATACATATACATATACATATACATATACATATACATATACATATACATATACATATACATATACATATACATATACATATACATATACATATACATATACATATACATATACATATACATATACATATACATATACATATACATATACATATACATATACATATACATATACATATACATATACATATACATATACATATACATATACATATACATATACATATACATATACATATACATATACATATACATATACATATACATATACATATACATATACATATACATATACATATACATATACATATACATATACATATACATATACATATACATATACATATACATATACATATACATATACATATACATATACATATACATATACATATACATATACATATACATATACATATACATATACATATACATATACATATACATATACATATACATATACATATACATATACATATACATATACATATACATATACATATACATATACATATACATATACATATACATATACATATACATATACATATACATATACATATACATATACATATACATATACATATACATATACATATACATATACATATACATATACATATACATATACATATACATATACATATACATATACATATACATATACATATACATATACATATACATATACATATACATATACATATACATATACATATACATATACATATACATATACATATACATATACATATACATATACATATACATATACATATACATATACATATACATATACATATACATATACATATACATATACATATACATATACATATACATATACATATACATATACATATACATATACATATACATATACATATACATATACATATACATATACATATACATATACATATACATATACATATACATATACATATACATATACATATACATATACATATACATATACATATACATATACATATACATATACATATACATATACATATACATATACATATACATATACATATACATATACATATACATATACATATACATATACATATACATATACATATACATATACATATACATATACATATACATATACATATACATATACATATACATATACATATACATATACATATACATATACATATACATATACATATACATATACATATACATATACATATACATATACATATACATATACATATACATATACATATACATATACATATACATATACATATACATATACATATACATATACATATACATATACATATACATATACATATACATATACATATACATATACATATACATATACATATACATATACATATACATATACATATACATATACATATACATATACATATACATATACATATACATATACATATACATATACATATACATATACATATACATATACATATACATATACATATACATATACATATACATATACATATACATATACATATACATATACATATACATATACATATACATATACATATACATATACATATACATATACATATACATATACATATACATATACATATACATATACATATACATATACATATACATATACATATACATATACATATACATATACATATACATATACATATACATATACATATACATATACATATACATATACATATACATATACATATACATATACATATACATATACATATACATATACATATACATATACATATACATATACATATACATATACATATACATATACATATACATATACATATACATATACATATACATATACATATACATATACATATACATATACATATACATATACATATACATATACATATACATATACATATACATATACATATACATATACATATACATATACATATACATATACATATACATATACATATACATATACATATACATATACATATACATATACATATACATATACATATACATATACATATACATATACATATACATATACATATACATATACATATACATATACATATACATATACATATACATATACATATACATATACATATACATATACATATACATATACATATACATATACATATACATATACATATACATATACATATACATATACATATACATATACATATACATATACATATACATATACATATACATATACATATACATATACATATACATATACATATACATATACATATACATATACATATACATATACATATACATATACATATACATATACATATACATATACATATACATATACATATACATATACATATACATATACATATACATATACATATACATATACATATACATATACATATACATATACATATACATATACATATACATATACATATACATATACATATACATATACATATACATATACATATACATATACATATACATATACATATACATATACATATACATATACATATACATATACATATACATATACATATACATATACATATACATATACATATACATATACATATACATATACATATACATATACATATACATATACATATACATATACATATACATATACATATACATATACATATACATATACATATACATATACATATACATATACATATACATATACATATACATATACATATACATATACATATACATATACATATACATATACATATACATATACATATACATATACATATACATATACATATACATATACATATACATATACATATACATATACATATACATATACATATACATATACATATACATATACATATACATATACATATACATATACATATACATATACATATACATATACATATACATATACATATACATATACATATACATATACATATACATATACATATACATATACATATACATATACATATACATATACATATACATATACATATACATATACATATACATATACATATACATATACATATACATATACATATACATATACATATACATATACATATACATATACATATACATATACATATACATATACATATACATATACATATACATATACATATACATATACATATACATATACATATACATATACATATACATATACATATACATATACATATACATATACATATACATATACATATACATATACATATACATATACATATACATATACATATACATATACATATACATATACATATACATATACATATACATATACATATACATATACATATACATATACATATACATATACATATACATATACATATACATATACATATACATATACATATACATATACATATACATATACATATACATATACATATACATATACATATACATATACATATACATATACATATACATATACATATACATATACATATACATATACATATACATATACATATACATATACATATACATATACATATACATATACATATACATATACATATACATATACATATACATATACATATACATATACATATACATATACATATACATATACATATACATATACATATACATATACATATACATATACATATACATATACATATACATATACATATACATATACATATACATATACATATACATATACATATACATATACATATACATATACATATACATATACATATACATATACATATACATATACATATACATATACATATACATATACATATACATATACATATACATATACATATACATATACATATACATATACATATACATATACATATACATATACATATACATATACATATACATATACATATACATATACATATACATATACATATACATATACATATACATATACATATACATATACATATACATATACATATACATATACATATACATATACATATACATATACATATACATATACATATACATATACATATACATATACATATACATATACATATACATATACATATACATATACATATACATATACATATACATATACATATACATATACATATACATATACATATACATATACATATACATATACATATACATATACATATACATATACATATACATATACATATACATATACATATACATATACATATACATATACATATACATATACATATACATATACATATACATATACATATACATATACATATACATATACATATACATATACATATACATATACATATACATATACATATACATATACATATACATATACATATACATATACATATACATGTACATGTACATGTACATGTACATGTACATGTACATGTACATGTACATATACATATACAAAACAAAAATTTTCGATGCAAATATTTGTTGCTTGTAGATGGTCTCCACAAATGTTCTCAAGAATATAGTGCTTGAGTCTTGACTTTATTAGAACTGCTGATCCTCAGCATGCTCTTCCCCTCGGGTCCTTTGTATCATATAAGGTGTAGCCACTCAATTTAAAAAGGCTTCTCGGAGTCAAATGAGTCTCAGATACCAACATTATATCAATATTTTTGCCGTGAGGAAGTGCTCAAGTTCATTTTTATGTTGGGGAATGCCGTTTGCGTTCCAGAAACATACTTTTAACGTGTTCATGGCTTGTTAACTAATGCTATAAGTAGTGTGTTCTGCATTCGCAGCATTTCTTGCATCATGCTAGTCATATTTGTTGTAAAGTTGTTTATAGTTTGCACCAGATTATCAATAGTAGCTTCAAGGCGACTGAAATTAAAGCTTGGGTTAGCATTTGTTGTATTATTTGGTGGTGACACTTTTTGCACTGGAACAGAGTTGATCTTCACAGCGTCAGCATACGATACTTGTGGAGTGATTGGTTGGGCCATTAGAGGATAAGTGGCGGAGTACGTATTTCCTGTTTGCGCTGGGGTTACTTTAGGCTTTTGACTCATAGCCTGTTTAACGAAGGAGTATACAGGACATCCTCTGTAGTTAGCAGTGTGATTACCTCTATAATTACTGCACTTTTTTTTCCTCTGATCTTTCGACTTATTGCAAATGGCAGTCTCGTGCAATTCACTGCACACAACACAAACAGTAGGTAATTTACAATAACTTTTCGTATGGCCATATCCTTGACAGTTATGGCACTGTACGGGTCCTGAACGCTTGTGTGGTTCTTCAACTGTGATTTTCCGATATAAGAGATATTTTAAGTTATAAATGGGATGGGTCTCATTTTTCTTCAATTTTACATCGTTTGGCTCAACGCGAAATAGGGGTTGGGGGATCTTCTCCCTGTTTATTATGTAGGATACATTTTTTACCTTGAATCCTTGGAGGGTGAGAGCATCTTTTATTTCAGCAGGGACAACGTAAGAATCTATGCCCTTCAGTACGACCTGTAGGCCTTTAGCGCTCTTAGGCTGGAATGTGTAAAAACTTGTATTATTTTTCTCAAATTCAGTAACCATTTTGCGCAAGTCTTTTTCATTATCTATTTGAACTTTTGTTTCGTCAATGTTACCACGTTTTATTGGAACAATGTGAAATGCCTTTTCACCAATGACCGAGATTAGTTTGTTTATAAGTGTGTTAGAATTCTTTTGCCTAAGATAGATTGGTGGCGGTTTCGAGGTTTTTTTCAAGGATTCTTCGGGTTTGTCGCTGTCATCTTGCAATATTTTGAAACGGTTTTTACGGTTAGCTGCGTCGATATCCCTGGATATCTTGGGAACAGATGATATCTTTGAAGAATTTGGGCTTCGCCCGCGCTTTACCACTGTGATATATCTGTCCATTCCGACAGGCACCTTAGGTTTTTGACTACTGTTGTCTGTAGTGATAACTTGGTTAAGTGATGAACACGAGCCCGGAGCGGATAAAGGCGCTGACTTAAATAAAGATGAACTAGGCAATGGTAATGTTATCGAATCATCACTTGGCATCGGAGTAAGCGAAGCTGATCGCTCGCGTAAAATTGGATTTGCCGTTAGAAAAAGACTATCATCCGATTTTTTATTTTTATTGTGTGCATTAACAATATCAGAACTCACAGTAAAATAGGCATTTCTGTCGTTAGAACTCACTTCACAAATTAAAATTCATTGGCTTAAATACTAAATTAATGCTTATTTGCGATTTATGGTATAATAAATTTTTTTTACATTTAGTTATTTTGCTGGAGTTCATTGCATTAACATTACATAAAGAAGAGCAATGAACTCAGGTAGCAAATAAAATTATGCTGATTTTGGATTTTGACTGAAGCGATCAAATTCTGTTGAAGTTCATTGCATTCACATTTGCAGTCTGTCATTCTTACATACAGAAAGCAATGAACTCAGACAGCAAATGAAATTATGCTGACTTTGGATATTAACTCAACGATCAAATTCTGCTCACAATTTCATGCAAACTTATGCACATACACATGTATAAATGTGCATGTGCATTCAATGTGAAAGTTTGAACATACACCCGGCCGTTGAGCTATGATCAACTAAGAGGAAATTGCTGATTTGACAGAACCGAGTCGCTTCAGTGTTATACGTGAGCTCCAAACAGAATGATTTAACTTGCTAATGAAACACGTTCGCTTAAAATTTAGGAACAAAAAACATTAAAATAGAAGACAATACAAATTGCGAGTACATAAAAAATGCATTGAATAATGATTGATAAATTGTGCATTCTTTCAGATAGCTTCGGAATCTTCCTTACGTAACCGTAGTAATAAACTCGGACGGTGTGACGTGTTGACGGACAGCTGAACAAGGTTGTTGACTTGGTTGCACCTTTCGACACTCTATTTTTCTGTAGATAATTATTATGATGATTACAATTGTTAAAAGAAGCGCAGAGTATGCCACAGTTGCGTGATGATATCTCATGTGTTGGATTTGCGATGGTAGCTCCGTTAGCATCTGTTGATGTAACTTATTTTGAACATCAGAAATGTTTTGGAGATGATCGGAGTAGTGGTTTATGTGGAAGTCTTGAAACAGCGTGCGCATTTGTTTTGGATGTGCAATGTCGCTTATGTTAGCACTAATTGTATACGATGACTTCAGTGATGATGAGTATGTTTTATGACCTTGAATTGTAATTGTCTTGTGCTTAAGTGTACAATCTGGACTTATTTTGAGGAGCCCAGACCCTTTTAGCGTAAGTTGTGAATGGTCTTGTCCACATACTGCTGTCATTCGAATAGGATGCTTCAATGTTTACATCCATTGATTATTGTGCTCCATTTGTGTGAACGATGGGTTGTTTGTAAGAGATACAAAATTACAGCTAGTGCGTGAATTGTTGTTGAAAAGTGACATTTCGCACCAACAGTTGTCAGCGTTTGCATCAAATGTAGATTGTATGTTCGGGCACAGAAACTCGTCTTCCCTTATCGTTGTACATGACCTCCACTGTTTTTCAGTGAACATGAAATAGTGATCCCTGTGGTTATTGATTGCTAACAGGTCACTGCACGGTTTTATTGCAATCAGTGTGTTGTTTATCAGGACTGGAATAGGATGTGGTCTATAGAGGTAGAAAATTTCTGGATTACATAATGGAATAGCTATGTGAAAGATGACATGATTTTCTGGTACTCCACCCTTCACACTCATGAGGCTATAAAGTTGCATGAGGTTATCTTGGTTTACTGGTAACTGTAGAGATGCAGGAAGGTGATTTCTCACTTGTATTAGTTCAGATTGGAGTTGTGAGGGTGATAACAATATTGGACTGAGTGGGACAGTGATGAAACTATTGCCTATTGTATTCGATGTAGTCTGGAAGATATCACAGAAAGCTGAACCGATAGTGATAAAAAAATATTAAATAGCTTAGTTTGATAGTTTTCTTCTTCTTCCTAGTGTATCCTTGATATGATTTCGATTAGTTGGATGTCCAGGTTGTCAAACTTTTCTTTTATTTTAAGCTCGTCTTGTTTGAATATATTGAGTGTTGCGTCAATAAGTGATGTTTGATTTTTTATAAGCTCCCTTAGGTTGGTTTCATCTGCCTTAATGTAATCGGTGGAATTGGACATTTGTTCTGCATAGGTTGAGTCGAGAACTCCAAATAGTGAATTGGCAACGTTTCCGATGATATTGATCGCACCACGCTTAACTCTCTTTTCTTTTAAGAGAATATTTTCGTCCTTCAGATCTAGTAAGCCGAATTCAATAGTCCGTAGCACATTTAGGCAGTTTGACTTTTGTTTTATAATGCTGCATAAATGTTGCAGTGTTGATATTCCATTTGTGAGGGCAGCCATCTCTGTCCAATATGACTGTAATTCATAGTAGGCTATGATATTCCATTTCGAACTGGAGGTTCGTGTGCTGCCGATTCCTTCAAAATGTAAGCCAATGTTGGAGTCAAATTCTTTATGCTCAATTTTGTTCGCTAAAATAAGGGGAAGAGCAAACAGTGCCATCAATATTGTCGTCATAAAATTTTCTGCTGACATCCTTCTTCTTTTCTTATTCGGCATTTCATCGGTTGACAATGCAGGTTGTTGTCTCTGACTCTCTTTTGCATGGTTATCGTTTGACGTCATCGACAATTGTTGAATTGGTTGATCCTGGCACTCGTTGCTTTCATCGTCAGATGTAGGAAGTGGTGCCAGATAACGAATCGCGCCTTTAAATACACCCGAAGCTGTTTTGACATCTGCAACTCTGACGATATCGTCGCTTCCCGTGGACTACATTTGTAGCCAACAGAGTAGCCAAAATTCAAGATCTTACCCGAATTGATGAATAGCACTATGTAAATACCAAAGAAAATACAGCTGACTCAATTTCTCGAGGACTTATGCCCAATGAATTCTTAAAATCATCATTGTGCACTACAACACCCGATTTTTTAAAATTTTCGTCGCAAAAATTATTTACATCAAAAATTGAACAAATAATCGATAACGAAGTACCGGAAAGAAGACCAAATAAGCTCGTGCTCCTGGCATCAAAACATAATTATACTGACTTGACGTCAACAGTATAACATCGTGGTGCATTACATTTTAGAACGCATTTTTGGTTATTGTATTCGGTTTTACAGCAACATTAGACTTCAAGCAGAAAGGCGATACTTTGGCCCTTTCAAAGTGTCAGAGCTCGATGCAGCACGACTTAAATTAATAATTAATTATTGTTGTATCCTGGCCGAATACAAATCGCTTCTGGAAAATGGTCAGGTTCAACCCTCCAGCCCAATCAAAAACTTGTCACCCTACCTATACGATGAAGTTATCCGTGTTGGTGGGCGTCTACATTTTAGTAAGCTGCCATATGAGTCAAACACCCTATTATATTACCAACAAAGTGTGAACTAACAACACTCTTAGTATCTTTTTATCATATTAAGAACATGCACGCATGAGTTCAAACACTTTTAGCTATAATCAAGCGAACTCAGTGGACATTAAATGGTTCACATATATGCCGAAATATTGTGCGTCGATGTATTAAATGCTTTCGCATTAAGCCGAATAAAAATGATCCTATAATGGGCAGTCTTCCCAAAAACAGGCTAACAACAGGCCGTGCATTTCCGACTACTGGAATGGGTTTTTGTGGCCCTGTGTATATCCACTCTAAAATTCGGGCCGTGCGCCGATTAAAGCATATATTTGTATATTTGTGTGTTTTACGGCAAAAGCAATATATATCGAGACAATCAGCGACCTATCTACGCCTGCTTTTATTGCTGCAATTCGTCGATTTGTTGTCCGCAGAGGGCTTTGTAAAACAATTTGGTCTGACAATGCCAAACATTTTCTTGGCGCAAAAAACGATTTGGCAGAACTTCGTAAAATGGTTGAAAACGAAAATCACAAGGCTGAGATATTTAAACTTTGCCAAGAAAATCGCAATACCACCTAGATCTCACCATTTTGGCGGTTTGTGGGAGGACGCAGCTCCAACAGGTTAATATGTTCCTGAAGATATCGGGATGCCTCTTGAGGGTTTTCATGCATACTAAGGCAGGCTGTATCATCGGCAAATGTAGAAGTGAAGATATTACTGCTCAGAGGCATATCATAGGTATAAATCAAGTACAAAACTGGCCCCAGTATACTCCCCTGTGGCACCCCACATGAGATAGTTTCGGGCACACTCATGAGGTCTCCTTCCACGACAGTGAACTTCCGGGCAAGAACGTAACTTTCCAAGAGATTCACAATGTTCATTGGTAGATATGTCCTCAATTTCAAAATCAGGCCCTCATGCCACACTTTATCAAATGCCTGAGAAACATCAATAAAGAGGGAAGAACAATTCTTCTTTTCTTCTTGAACCAATCTACGAGTTTGTTCAATGGTGCTATGCAGACTTCTAAACCCAAATTGATGGTCCGGTATGCACCCATTATCAGCTAGAATTGGGGACAATTTTGTCATGAGCAGTTTTTCGAAGAGATTTGAAATTGTTGACAGCAAACTTATTGGCCTATATGACTCAGCCTTGGTAAGATCTTTGCCCGCCTTTGGAATCATTTTGACCATGGCAAGTTTCCAGCTGTGTGGATAATACTCCAGTCGTAAAATGCCATTGAAAATAAATAACAGGATTCTAACAGCAACACGAGGCAACTTCATCAGCATCTTGTTACTAACTCCATCAATACCCGGAGCTTTCTTCGGGTTGGTTTCAGCAATTAGTTTTTGCACATCACGCATCTTAAACTTTATGGGTCGAGGGGGCAGAGCAACTACACTCGGAAAATCAACAGCACCAGTACATGTGTTTGGGGTAAATACGTGTTTTAAATGCTCAGCAAATGTGTTACCTTTTTCAGTATTGGTTCTTGCCCAACCTCCGGTAGAAGTGCGCAAATGTGGCTTAGACTCAACGGGTGTTTTAAGTTTTTTAGCAGCGCGCCACAAGGAGTAATTAGATGCTGCTGTGACATCGAGACCTTCCAGATAGTTCTTAAGAGAAGCAGATTTTTCAGATGCAAGCAACTCATGGAGTCGTTTAGTGCATTCTCTAAGTCTGATTTTATGTTGTGGTGATCTGTGCTGTTGCTATTCCCTTCTAGCTCTTCTTTTTCGTATTGATCCTCAGTGATTGAAAATCTGGGAGGGGAGTAAACTGATGATATTACGAGATTTGAACAAAAATTTTCGATGCAAATATTTGTTGCTTGTAGATGGTCTCCACAAATGTTCTCAAGAATACAGTGCTTGAGTCTTGACTTTATTAGAACTGCTGATCCTCAGCATGCTCTTCCCCTCGGGTCCTTTGTATCATATAAGGTGTAGCCACTCAATTTAAAAAGGCTTCTCGGAGTCAAATGAGTCTCAGATACCAACATTATATCAATATTTTTGCCGTGAGGAAGTGCTCAAGTTCATTTTTATGTTGGGGAATGCCGTTTGCGTTCCAGAAACATACTTTTAACGTGTTCATGGCTTGTTAACTAATGCTAGAAGTAGTGTGTTCTGCATTCGCAGCATTTCTTGCATCATGCTAGTCATATTTGTTGTAAAGTTGTTTATAGTTTGCACCAGATTATCAATAGTAGCTTCAAGGCGACTGAAATTAAAGCTTGGGTTAGCATTTTTTGTATTATTTGGTGGTGACACTTTTTGCACTGGAACAGAGTTGATCTTCACAGCGTCAGCATACGATACTTGTGGAGTGATTGGTTGGGCCATTAGAGGATAAGTGGCGGAGTACGTATTTCCTGTTTGCGCTGGGGTTACTTTAGGCTTTTGACTCATAGCCTGTTTAACGAAGGAGTATACAGGACATCCTCTGCAGTTAGCAGTGTGATTACCTCCATAATTACTGCACTTTTTTTTCCTCTGATCTTTCGACTTATTGCAAATGGCAGTCTCGTGCAATTCACTGCACACAACACAAACAGTAGGTAATTTACAATAACTTTTCGTATGGCCATATCCTTGACAGTTATGGCACCGTACGGGTCCTGAACGCTTGTGTGGTTCTTCAACTGTGATTTTCCGATATAAGAGATATTTTAAGTTATAAATGGGATGGGTCTCATTTTTCTTCAATTTTACATCGTTTGGCTCAACGCGAAATAGGGGTTGGGGGATCTTCTCCCTGTTTATTATGTAGGATACATTTTTTACCTTGAATCCTTGGAGGGTGAGAGCATCTTTTATTTCAGCAGGGACAACGTAAGAATCTATGCCCTTCAGTACGACCTGTAGGCCTTTAGCGCTCTTAGGCTGGAATGTGTAAAAACTTGTATTATTTTTCTCAAATTCAGTAACCATTTTGCGCAAGTCTTTTTCATTATCTATTTGAACTTTTGTTTCGTCAATGTTACCACGTTTTATTGGAACAATGTGAAATGCCTTTTCACCAATGACCGAGATTAGTTTGTTTATAAGTGTGTTAGAATTCTTTTGCCTAAGATAGATTGGTGGCGGTTTCGAGGTTTTTTTCAAGGATTCTTCGGGTTTGTCGCTGTCATCTTGCAATATTTTGAAACGGTTTTTACGGTTAGCTGCGTCGATATCCCTGGATATCTTGGGAACAGATGATATCTTTGAAGAATTTGGGCTTCGCCCGCGCTTTACCACTGTGATATATCTGTCCATTCCGACAGGCACCTTAGGTTTTTGACTACTGTTGTCTGTAGTGATAACTTGGTTAAGTGATGAACACGAGCCCGGAGCGGATAAAGGCGCTGACTTAAATAAAGATGAACTAGGCAATGGTAATGTTATCGAATCATCACTTGGCATCGGAGTAAGCGAAGCTGATCGCTCGCGTAAAATTGGATTTGCCGTTAGAAAAAGACTATCATCCGATTTTTTATTTTTATTGTGTGCATTAACAATATCAGAACTCACAGTAAAATAGGCATTTCTGTCGTTAGAACTCACTTCACAAATTAAAATTCATTGGCTTAAATACTAAATTAATGCTTATTTGCGATTTATGGTATAATAAATTTTTTTTACATTTAGTTATTTTGCTGGAGTTCATTGCATTAACATTACATAAAGAAGAGCAATGAACTCAGGTAGCAAATAAAATTATGCTGATTTTGGATTTTGACTGAAGCGATCAAATTCTGTTGAAGTTCATTGCATTCACATTTGCAGTCTGTCATTCTTACATACAGAAAGCAATGAACTCAGACAGCAAATGAAATTATGCTGACTTTGGATATTAACTCAACGATCAAATTCTGCTCACAATTTCATGCAAACTTATGCACATACACATGTATAAATGTGCATGTGCATTCAATATGAAAGTTTGAACATACACCCGGCCGTTGAGCTATGATCAACTAAGAGGAAATTGCTGATTTGACAGAACCGAGTCGCTTCAGTGTTATACGTGAGCTCCAAACAGAATGATTTAACTTGCTAATGAAATACGTTCGCTTAAAATTTAGGAACAAAAAACATTAAAATAGAAGACAATACAAATTGCGAGTACATAAAAATGCATTGAATAATGATTGATAAATTGTGCATTCTTTCAGATAGCTTCGGAATCTTCCTTACGTAACCGTAGTAATAAACTCGGACGGTGTGACGTGTTGACGGACAGCTGAACAAGGTTGTTGACTTGGTTGCACCTTTCGACACTCTATTTTTCTGTAGATAATTATTATGATGATTACAATTGTTAAAAGAAGCGCAGAGTATGCCACAGTTGCGTGATGATATCTCATGTGTTGGATTTGCGATGGTAGCTCCGTTAGCATCTGTTGATGTAACTTATTTTGAACATCAGAAATGTTTTGGAGATGATCGGAGTAGTGGTTTATGTGGAAGTCTTGAAACAGCGTGCGCATTTGTTTTGGATGTGCAATGTCGCTTATGTTAGCACTAATTGTATACGATGACTTCAGTGATGATGAGTATGTTTTATGACCTTGAATTGTAATTGTCTTGTGCTTAAGTGTACAATCTGGACTTATTTTGAGGAGCCCAGACCCTTTTAGCGTAAGTTGTGAATGGTCTTGTCCACATACTGCTGTCATTCGAATAGGATGCTTCAATGTTTACATCCATTGATTATTGTGCTCCATTTGTGTGAACGATGGGTTGTTTGTAAGAGATACAAAATTACAGCTAGTGCGTGAATTGTTGTTGAAAAGTGACATTTCGCACCAACAGTTGTCAGCGTTTGCATCAAATGTAGATTGTATGTTCGGGCACAGAAACTCGTCTTCCCTTATCGTTGTACATGACCTCCACTGTTTTTCAGTGAACATGAAATAGTGATCCCTGTGGTTATTGATTGCTAACAGGTCACTGCACGGTTTTATTGCAATCAGTGTGTTGTTTATCAGGACTGGAATAGGATGTGGTCTATAGAGGTAGAAAATTTCTGGATTACATAATGGAATAGCTATGTGAAAGATGACATGATTTTCTGGTACTCCACCCTTCACACTCATGAGGCTATAAAGTTGCATAAGGTTATCTTGGTTTACTGGTAACTGTAGAGATGCAGGAAGGTGATTTCTCACTTGTATTAGTTCAGATTGGAGTTGTGAGGGTGATAACAATATTGGACTGAGTGGGACAGTGATGAAACTATTGCCTATTGTATTCGATGTAGTCTGGAAGATATCACAGAAAGCTGAACCGATAGTGATAAAAAAATATTAAATAGCTTAGTTTGATAGTTTTCTTCTTCTTCCTAGTGTATCCTTGATATGATTTCGATTAGTTGGATGTCCAGGTTGTCAAACTTTTCTTTTATTTTAAGCTCGTCTTGTTTGAATATATTGAGTGTTGCGTCAATAAGTGATGTTTGATTTTTTATAAGCTCCCTTAGGTTGGTTTCATCTGCCTTAATGTAATCGGTGGAATTGGACATTTGTTCTGCATAGGTTGAGTCGAGAACTCCAAATAGTGAATTGGCAACGTTTCCGATGATATTGATCGCACCACGCTTAACTCTCTTTTCTTTTAAGAGAATATTTTCGTCCTTCAGATCTAGTAAGCCGAATTCAATAGTCCGTAGCACATTTAGGCAGTTTGACTTTTGTTTTATAATGCTGCATAAATGTTGCAGTGTTGATATTCCATTTGTGAGGGCAGCCATCTCTGTCCAATATGACTGTAATTCATAGTAGGCTATGATATTCCATTTCGAACTGGAGGTTCGTGTGCTGCCGATTCCTTCAAAATGTAAGCCAATGTTGGAGTCAAATTCTTTATGCTCAATTTTGTTCGCTAAAATAAGGGGAAGAGCAAACAGTGCCATCAATATTGTCGTCATAAAATTTTCTGCTGACATCCTTCTTCTTTTCTTATTCGGCATTTCATCGGTTGACAATGCAGGTTGTTGTCTCTGACTCTCTTTTGCATGGTTATCGTTTGACGTCATCGACAATTGTTGAATTGGTTGATCCTGGCACTCGTTGCTTTCATCGTCAGATGTAGGAAGTGGTGCCAGATAACGAATCGCGCCTTTAAATACACCCGAAGCTGTTTTGACATCTGCAACTCTGACGATATCGTCGCTTCCCGTGGACTACATTTGTAGCCAACAGAGTAGCCAAAATTCAAGATCTTACCCGAATTGATGAATAGCACTATGTAAATACCAAAGAAAATACAGCTGACTCAATTTCTCGAGGACTTATGCCCAATGAATTCTTAAAATCATCATTGTGCACTACAACACCCGATTTTTTAAAATTTTCGTCGCAAAAATTATTTACATCAAAAATTGAACAAATAATCGATAACGAAGTACCGGAAAGAAGACCAAATAAGCTCGTGCTCCTGGCATCAAAACATAATTATACTGACTTGACGTCAACAGTATAACATCGTGGTGCATTACATTTTAGAACGCATTTTTGGTTATTGTATTCGGTTTTACAGCAACATTAGACTTCAAGCAGAAAGGCGATACTTTGGCCCTTTCAAAGTGTCAGAGCTCGATGCAGCACGACTTAAATTAATAATTAATTATTGTTGTATCCTGGCCGAATACAAATCGCTTCTGGAAAATGGTCAGGTTCAACCCTCCAGCCCAATCAAAAACTTGTCACCCTACCTATACGATGAAGTTATCCGTGTTGGTGGGCGTCTACATTTTAGTAAGCTGCCATATGAGTCAAACACCCTATTATATTACCAACAAAGTGTGAACTAACAACACTCTTAGTATCTTTTTATCATATTAAGAACATGCACGCATGAGTTCAAACACTTTTAGCTATAATCAGGCGAACTCAGTGGACATTAAATGGTTCACATATATGCCGAAATATTGTGCGTCGATGTATTAAATGCTTTCGCATTAAGCCGAATAAAAATGATCCTATAATGGGCAGTCTTCCCAAAAACAGGCTAACAACAGGCCGTGCATTTCCGACTACTGGAATGGGTTTTTGTGGCCCTGTGTATATCCACTCTAAAATTCGGGCCGTGCGCCGATTAAAGCATATATTTGTATATTTGTGTGTTTTACGGCAAAAGCAGTATATATCGAGACAATCAGCGACCTATCTACGCCTGCTTTTATTGCTGCAATTCGTCGATTTGTTGTCCGCAGAGGGCTTTGTAAAACAATTTGGTCTGACAATGCCAAACATTTTCTTGGCGCAAAAAACGATTTGGCAGAACTTCGTAAAATGGTTGAAAACGAAAATCACAAGGCTGAGATATTTAAACTTTGCCAAGAAAATCGCAATACCACCTAGATCTCACCATTTTGGCGGTTTGTGGGAGGACGCAGCTCCAACAGGTTAATATGTTCCTGAAGATATCGGGATGCCTCTTGAGGGTTTTCATGCATACTAAGGCAGGCTGTATCATCGGCAAATGTAGAAGTGAAGATATTACTGCTCAGAGGCATATCATAGGTATAAATCAAGTACAAAACTGGCCCCAGTATACTCCCCTGTGGCACCCCACATGAGATAGTTTCGGGCACACTCATGAGGTCTCCTTCCACGACAGTGAACTTCCGGGCAAGAACGTAACTTTCCAAGAGATTCACAATGTTCATTGGTAGATATGTCCTCAATTTCAAAATCAGGCCCTCATGCCACACTTTATCAAATGCCTGAGAAACATCAATAAAGAGGGAAGAACAATTCTTCTTTTCTTCTTGAACCAATCTACGAGTTTGTTCAATGGTGCTATGCAGACTTCTAAACCCAAATTGATGGTCCGGTATGCACCCATTATCAGCTAGAATTGGGGACAATTTTGTCATGAGCAGTTTTTCGAAGAGATTTGAAATTGTTGACAGCAAACTTATTGGCCTATATGACTCAGCCTTGGTAAGATCTTTGCCCGCCTTTGGAATCATTTTGACCATGGCAAGTTTCCAGCTGTGTGGATAATACTCCAGTCGTAAAATGCCATTGAAAATAAATAACAGGATTCTAACAGCAACACGAGGCAACTTCATCAGCATCTTGTTACTAACTCCATCAATACCCGGAGCTTTCTTCGGGTTGGTTTCAGCAATTAGTTTTTGCACATCACGCATCTTAAACTTTATGGGTCGAGGGGGCAGAGCAACTACACTCGGAAAATCAACAGCACCAGTACATGTGTTTGGGGTAAATACGTGTTTTAAATGCTCAGCAAATGTGTTACCTTTTTCAGTATTGGTTCTTGCCCAACCTCCGGTAGAAGTGCGCAAGGGTGGCTTAGACTCAACGGGTGTTTTAAGTTTTTTAGCAGCGCGCCACAAGGAGTAATTAGATGCTGCTGTGACATCGAGACTTTCCAGATAGTTCTTAAGAGAAGCAGATTTTTCAGATACAAGCAACTCTTGGAGTCGTTTAGTGCATTCTCTAAGTCTGATTTTATGTTGTGGTGATCTGTGCTGTTGCCATTCCCTTCTAGCTCTTCTTTTTCGTATTGATCCTCAGTGATTGAAAATCTGGGAGGGGAGTAAACTGATGATATTACGAGATTTGAACAAAAATTTTCGATGCAAATATTTGTTGCTTGTAGATGGTCTCCACAAATGTTCTCAAGAATATAGTGCTTGAGTCTTGACTTTATTAGAACTGCTGATCCTCAGCATGCTCTTCCCCTCGGGTCCTTTGTATCATATAAGGTGTAGCCACTCAATTTAAAAAGGCTTCTCGGAGTCAAATGAGTCTCAGATACCAACATTATATCAATATTTTTGCCGTGAGGAAGTGCTCAAGTTCATTTTTATGTTGGGGAATGCCGTTTGCGTTCCAGAAACATACTTTTAACGTGTTCATGGCTTGTTAACTAATGCTAGAAGTAGTGTGTTCTGCATTCGCAGCATTTCTTGCATCATGCTAGTCATATTTGTTGTAAAGTTGTTTATAGTTTGCACCAGATTATCAATAGTAGCTTCAAGGCGACTGAAATTAAAGCTTGGGTTAGCATTTGTTGTATTATTTGGTGGTGACACTTTTTGCACTGGAACAGAGTTGATCTTCACAGCGTCAGCATACGATACTTGTGGAGTGATTGGTTGGGCCATTAGAGGATAAGTGGCGGAGTACGTATTTCCTGTTTGCGCTGGGGTTACTTTAGGCTTTTGACTCATAACCTGTTTAACGAAGGAGTATACAGGACATCCTCTGTAGTTAGCAGTGTGATTACCTCCATAATTACTGCACTTTTTTTCCTCTGATCTTTCGACTTATTGCAAATGGCAGTCTCGTGCAATTCACCGCACACAACACAAACAGTAGGTAATTTACAATAACTTTTCGTATGGTCATATCCTTGACAGTTATGGCACTGTACGGGTCCTGAACGCTTGTGTGGTTCTTCAACTGTGATTTTCCGATATAAGAGATATTTTAAGTTATAAATGGGATGGGTCTCATTTTTCTTCAATTTTACATCATTTGGCTCAACGCGAAATAGGGGTTGGGGGATCTTCTCCCTGTTTATTATGTAGGATACATTTTTTACCTTGAATCCTTGGAGGGTGAGAGCATCTTTTATTTCAGCAGGGACAACGTAAGAATCTATGCCCTTCAGTACGACCTGTAGGCCTTTAGCGCTCTTAGGCTGGAATGCGTAAAAACTTGTATTATTTTTCTCAAATTCAGTAACCATTTTGCGCAAGTCTTTTTCAT
Organism: Germaria angustata; assembly: GCA_963681545.1. NCBI lineage: Eukaryota > Metazoa > Arthropoda > Insecta > Diptera > Tachinidae > Germaria > Germaria angustata. The sequence goes on from OY813002.1 coordinate 42,498,910, forward strand.
TATCTATTTGAACTTTTGTTTCGTCAATGTTACCACGTTTTATTGGAACAATGTGAAATGCCTTTTCACCAATGACCGAGATTAGTTTGTTTATAAGTGTGTTAGAATTCTTTTGGTGGTTTCGAGGTTTTTTTCAAGGATTCTTCGGGTTTGTCGCTGTCATCTTGCAATATTTTGAAACGGTTTTTACGGTTAGCTGCGTCGCTATCCCTGGATATCTTGGGAACAGATGATATCTTTGAAGAATTTGGGCTTCGCCCGCGCTTTACCACTGTGATATATCTGTCCATTCCGACAGGCACCTTAGGTTTTTGACTACTGTTGTCTGTAGTGATAACTTGGTTAAGTGATGAACACGAGCCCGGAGCGGATAAAGGCGCTGACTTAAATAAAGATGAACTAGGCAATGGTAATGTTATCGAATCACCACTTGGCATCGGAGTAAGCGAAGCTGATCGCTCGCGTAAAATTGGATTTGCCGTTAGAAAAAGACTATCATCCGATTTTTTATTTTTATTGTGTGCGTTAACAATATAAGAACTCACAGTAAAATAGGCATTTCTGCCGTTAGAACTCACTTCACAAATTAAAATTCATTGGCTTAAATACTAAATTAATGCTTATTTGCGATTTATGGTATAATAAATTTTTTTTACATTTAGTTATTTTGCTGGAGTTCATTGCATTCACATTACATAAAGAAAAGCAATGAACTCAGGTAGTAAATAAAATTATGCTGATTTTGGATTTTGACTGAAGCGATCAAATTCTGTTGAAGTTCATTGCATTCACATTTGCAGTCTGTCATTCTTACATACAGAAAGCAATGAACTCAGACAGCAAATGAAATTATGCTGACTTTGGATATTAACTCAACGATCAAATTCTGCTCACAATTTCATGCAAACTTATGCACATACACATGTATAAATGTGCATGTGCATTCAATGTGAAAGTTTGAACATACACCCGGCCGTTGAGCTATGATCAACTAAGAGGAAATTGCTGATTTGACAGAACCGAGTCGCTTCAGTGTTATACGTGAGCTCCAAACAGAATGACTTAACTTGCTAATGAAACACGTTCGCTTAACATTTAGGAACAAAAAACATTAAAATAGAAGATAATACAAATTGCGAGTACATAAAAAATGCATTGAATAATGATTGATAAATTGTGCATTCTTTCAGATAGCTTCGGAATCTTCCTTACGTAACCGTAGTAATAAACTCGGACGGTGTGACGTGTTGACGGACAGCTGGACAAGGTTGTTGACTTGGTTGCACCTTTCGACACTCTATTTTTCTGTTAATAATTATTATGATGATTACAATTGTTAAAAGAAGCGCAGAGTATGCCACAGTTGCGTGATGATATCTCATGTGTTGGATTTGCGATGGTAGCTCCGTTAGCATCTGTTGATGTAACTTATTTTGAACATCAGAAATGTTTTGGAGATGATCGGAGTAGTGGTTTATGTGGAAGTCTTGAAACAGCGTGCGCATTTGTTTTGGATGTGCAATGTCGCTTATGTTAGCACTAATTGTATACGATGACTTCAGTGATGATGAGGATGTTTTATGACCTTGAATTGTAATTGTCTTGTGCTTAAGTGTACAATCTGGACTTATTTTGAGGAGCCCAGACCCTTTTAGCGTGAGTTGTGAATGGTCTTGTCCACATACTGCTGTCATTCGAATAGGATGCTTCAATGTTTACATCCATTGATTATTGTGCTCCATTTGTGTGAACGATGGGTTGTTTGTAAGAGATACAAAATTACAGCTAGTGCGTGAATTGTTGTTGAAAAGTGACATTTCGCACCAACAGTTGTCAGCGTTTGCATCAAATGTAGATTGTATGTTCGGGCACAGAAACTCGTCTTCCCTTATCGTTGTACATGACCTCCACTGTTTTTCAGTTAACATGAAATAGTGATCCCTGTGGTTATTGATTGCTAACAGGTCACTGCACGGTTTTATTGCAATCAGTGTGTTGTTTATCAGGACTGGAACAGGATGTGGTCTATAGAGGTAGAAAATTTCTGGATTACATAATGGAATAGCTATGTGAAAGATGACATGATTTTCTGTTACTCCACCCTTCACACTCATGAGGCTATAAAGTTGCATGAGGTTATCTTGGTTTACTGGTAACTGTAGAGATGCAGGAAGGTGATTTCTCACTTGTATTAGTTCAGATTGCAGTTGTGAGGGTGATAACAATATTGGGCTGAGTCGGACAGTGATGAAACTATTGGCTATTGTATTCGATGTAGTCTGGAAGATATCACAGAAAGCTGAACCGATAGTGATAAAAAGATATTAAATAGCTTAGTTTGATAGTTTTCTTCTTCTTCCTAGTGTATCCTTGATATGATTTCGATTAGTTGGATGTCCAGGTTGTCAAACTTTTCTTTTATTTTAAGCTCGTCTTGTTTGAATATATTGAGTGTTGCGTCAATAAGTGATGTTTGATTTTTTATAAGCTCCCTTAGGTTGGTTTCATCTGCCTTAATGTAATCGATGGTGTTGGACATTTGTTCTGCATAGGTTGAGTCGAGAACTCCAAATAGTGAATTGGCAACGTTTCCGATGATATTGATCGCACCACGCTGAACTCTCTTTTCTTTTAAGAGAATATTTTCGTTCTTCAGATCTAGTAAGCCGAATTCAATAGTCCGTAGCACATTTAGGCAGTTTGACTTTTGCTTTATAATGCTGCATAAATGTTGCAGTGTTGATATTCCATTTGTGAGGACAGCCATCTCTGTCCAATATGACTGTAATTCATAGTAGGCTATGATATTCCATTTCGAACTGGAGGTTCGTGTGCTGCCGATTCCTTCAAAATGTAAGCCAATGTTGGAGTCAAATTCTTTATGCTCAATTTTGTTCGCTAAAATAAGGGGAAGAGCAAACAGTGCCATCAATATTGTCGTCATAAAATTTTCTGCTGACATCCTTCTTCTTTTCTTATTCGGCATTTCATCGGTTGACAATGCAGGTTGCTGTCTCTGACTCTCTTTTGCATGGTTATCGTTTGACGTCATCGACAATTGTTGAATTGGTGGATCCTGGCACTCGTTGCTTTCATCGTCAGATGTAGGAAGTGGTGCCAGATAACGAATCGCGCCTTTAAATACACCCGAAGCTGTTTTGACATCTGCAACTCTGACGATATCGTCGCTTCTCGTGGACTACATTTGTAGCCAACAGAGTAGCCAAAATTCAAGATCTTACCCGAATTGATGAATAGCACTATGTAAATACCAAAGAAAATACAGCTGACTCAATTTCTCGAGGACTTATGCCCAATGAATTCTTAAAATCATCATTGTGCACTACAACACCCGATTTTTTAAAATTTTCGTCGCAAAAATTATTTACATCAAAAATTCAACAAATAATCGATAACGAAGTACCGGAAAGAAGCCCAAATAAGCTCGTGCTCCTGGCATCAAAACATAATTATACTGACTTGACGTCAACAGTATATAGCGATACTTTGGCCCTTTCAAAGTGTCAGAGCTCGATGCAGCACGACTTAAATTAATAATTAATTATTGTTGTATCCTGGCCGAATACAAATCGCTTCTGGAAAATGGTCAGGTTCAACCCTCCAGCCCAATCAAAAACTTGTCACCCTACCTATACGATGAAGTTATCCGTGTTGGTGGGCGTCTACATTTTAGTAAGCTGCCATATGAGTCAAACACCCTATTATATTACCAACAAAGTGTGAACTAACAACACTCTTAGTATCTTTTTATCATATTAAGAACATGCACGCATGAGTTCAAACACTTTTAGCTATAATCAAGCGAACTCAGTGGACATTAAATGGTTCACATATATGCCGAAATATTGTGCGTCGATGTATTAAATGCTTTCGCATTAAGCCGAATAAAAATGATCCTATAATGGGCAGTCTTCCCAAAAACAGGCTAACAACAGGCCGTGCATTTCCGACTACTGGAATGGGTTTTTGTGGCCCTGTGTATATCCACTCTAAAATTCGGGCCGTGCGCCGATTAAAGCATATATTTGTATATTTGTGTGTTTTACGGCAAAAGCAGTATATATCGAGACAATCAGCGACCTATCTACGCCTGCTTTTATTGCTGCAATTCGTCGATTTGTTGTCCGCAGAGGGCTTTGTAAAACAATTTGGTCTGACAATGCCAAACATTTTCTTGGCGCAAAAAACGATTTGGCAGAACTTCGTAAAATGGTTGAAAACGAAAATCACAAGGCTGAGATATTTAAACTTTGCCAAGAAAATCGCAGTACCACCTAGATCTCACCATTTTGGCGGTTTGTGGGAGGACGCAGCTCCAACAGGTTAATATGTTCCTGAAGATATCGGGATGCCTCTTGAGGGTTTTCATGCATACTAAGGCAGGCTGTATCATCGGCAAATGTAGAAGTGAAGATATTACTGCTCAGAGGCATATCATAGGTATAAATCAAGTACAAAACTGGCCCCAGTATACTCCAGTATATACTGTGGCACCCCACATGAGATAGTTTCGGGCACACTCATGAGGTCTCCTTCCACGACGGTGAACTTCCGGGCAAGAACGTAACTTTCCAAGAGATTCACAATGTTCATTGGTAGATATGTCCTCAATTTCAAAATCAGGCCCTCATGCCACACTTTATCAAATGCCTGAGAAACATCAATAAAGAGGGAAGAACAATTCTTCTTTTCTTCTTGGACCAATCTACGAGTTTGTTCAATGGTGCTATGCAGACTTCTAAACCCAAATTGATGGTCCGGTATGCACCCATTATCAGCTAGAATTGGGGACAATTTTGTCATGAGCAGTTTTTCGAAGAGCTTTGAAATTGTTGACAGCAAACTTATTGGCCTATATGACTCAGCCTTGGTAAGATCTTTGCCCGCCTTTGGAATCATTTTGACCATGGCAAGTTTCCAGCTGTGTGGATAATACTCCAGTCGTAAAATGCCATTGAAAATAAATAACAGGATTCTAACAGCAACACGAGGCAACTTCATCAGCATCTTGTTACTAACTCCATCAATACCCGGAGCTTTCTTCGGGTTGGTTTCAGCAATTAGTTTTTGCACATCACGCATCTTAAACTTTATGGGTCGAGGGGGCAGAGCAACTACACTCGGAAAATCAACAGCACCAGTACATGTGTTTGGGGTAAATACGTGTTTTAAATGCTCAGCAAATGTGTTACCTTTTTCAGTATTGGTTCTTGCCCAACCTCCGGTAGAAGTGCGCAAGGGTGGCTTAGACTCAACGGGTGTTTTAAGTTTTTTAGCAGCGCGCCACAAGGAGTAATTAGATGCTGCTGTGACATCGAGACCTTCCAGATAGTTCTTAAGAGAAGCAGATTTTTCAGATGCAAGCAACTCATGGAGTCGTTTAGTGCATTCTCTAAGTCTGATTTTATGTTGTGGTGATCTGTGCTGTTGCTATTCCCTTCTAGCTCTTCTTTTTCGTATTGATCCTCAGTGATTGAAAATCTGGGAGGGGAGTAAACTGATGATATTACGAGATTTGAACAAAAATTTTCGATGCAAATATTTGTTGCTTGTAGATGGTCTCCACAAATGTTCTCAAGAATACAGTGCTTGAGTCTTGACTTTATTAGAACTGCTGATCCTCAGCATGCTCTTCCCCTCGGGTCCTTTGTATCATATAAGGTGTAGCCACTCAATTTAAAAAGGCTTCTCGGAGTCAAATGAGTCTCAGATACCAACATTATATCAATATTTTTGCCGTGAGGAAGTGCTCAAGTTCATTTTTATGTTGGGGAATGCCGTTTGCGTTCCAGAAACATACTTTTAACGTGTTCATGGCTTGTTAACTAATGCTAGAAGTAGTGTGTTCTGCATTCGCAGCATTTCTTGCATCATGCTAGTCATATTTGTTGTAAAGTTGTTTATAGTTTGCACCAGATTATCAATAGTAGCTTCAAGGCGACTGAAATTAAAGCTTGGGTTAGCATTTTTTGTATTATTTGGTGGTGACACTTTTTGCACTGGAACAGAGTTGATCTTCACAGCGTCAGCATACGATACTTGTGGAGTGATTGGTTGGGCCATTAGAGGATAAGTGGCGGAGTACGTATTTCCTGTTTGCGCTGGGGTTACTTTAGGCTTTTGACTCATAGCCTGTTTAACGAAGGAGTATACAGGACATCCTCTGCAGTTAGCAGTGTGATTACCTCCATAATTACTGCACTTTTTTTTCCTCTGATCTTTCGACTTATTGCAAATGGCAGTCTCGTGCAATTCACTGCACACAACACAAACAGTAGGTAATTTACAATAACTTTTCGTATGGCCATATCCTTGACAGTTATGGCACCGTACGGGTCCTGAACGCTTGTGTGGTTCTTCAACTGTGATTTTCCGATATAAGAGATATTTTAAGTTATAAATGGGATGGGTCTCATTTTTCTTCAATTTTACATCGTTTGGCTCAACGCGAAATAGGGGTTGGGGGATCTTCTCCCTGTTTATTATGTAGGATACATTTTTTACCTTGAATCCTTGGAGGGTGAGAGCATCTTTTATTTCAGCAGGGACAACGTAAGAATCTATGCCCTTCAGTACGACCTGTAGGCCTTTAGCGCTCTTAGGCTGGAATGTGTAAAAACTTGTATTATTTTTCTCAAATTCAGTAACCATTTTGCGCAAGTCTTTTTCATTATCTATTTGAACTTTTGTTTCGTCAATGTTACCACGTTTTATTGGAACAATGTGAAATGCCTTTTCACCAATGACCGAGATTAGTTTGTTTATAAGTGTGTTAGAATTCTTTTGCCTAAGATAGATTGGTGGCGGTTTCGAGGTTTTTTTCAAGGATTCTTCGGGTTTGTCGCTGTCATCTTGCAATATTTTGAAACGGTTTTTACGGTTAGCTGCGTCGATATCCCTGGATATCTTGGGAACAGATGATATCTTTGAAGAATTTGGGCTTCGCCCGCGCTTTACCACTGTGATATATCTGTCCATTCCGACAGGCACCTTAGGTTTTTGACTACTGTTGTCTGTAGTGATAACTTGGTTAAGTGATGAACACGAGCCCGGAGCGGATAAAGGCGCTGACTTAAATAAAGATGAACTAGGCAATGGTAATGTTATCGAATCACCACTTGGCATCGGAGTAAGCGAAGCTGATCGCTCGCGTAAAATTGGATTTGCCGTTAGAAAAAGACTATCATCCGATTTTTTATTTTTATTGTGTGCATTAACAATATCAGAACTCACAGTAAAATAGGCATTTCTGCCGTTAGAACTCACTTCACAAATTAAAATTCATTGGCTTAAATACTAAATTAATGCTTATTTGCGATTTATGGTATAATAAATTTTTTTTACATTTAGTTATTTTGCTGGAGTTCATTGCATTCACATTACATAAAGAAAAGCAATGAACTCAGGTAGTAAATAAAATTATGCTGATTTTGGATTTTGACTGAAGCGATCAAATTCTGTTGAAGTTCATTGCATTCACATTTGCAGTCTGTCATTCTTACATACAGAAAGCAATGAACTCAGACAGCAAATGAAATTATGCTGACTTTGGATATTAACTCAACAATCAAATTCTGCTCACAATTTCATGCAAACTTATGCACATACACATGTATAAATGTGCATGTGCATTCAATGTGAAAGTTTGAACATACACCCGGCCGTTGAGCTATGATCAACTAAGAGGAAATTGCTGATTTGACAGAACCGAGTCGCTTCAGTGTTATACGTGAGCTCCAAACAGAATGACTTAACTTGCTAATGAAACACGTTCGCTTAACATTTAGGAACAAAAAACATTAAAATAGAAGACAATACAAATTGCGAGTACATAAAAAATGCATTGAATAATGATTGATAAATTGTGCATTCTTTCAGATAGCTTCGGAATCTTCCTTACGTAACCGTAGTAATAAACTCGGACGGTGTGACGTGTTGACGGACAGCTGGACAAGGTTGTTGACTTGGTTGCACCTTTCGACACTCTATTTTTCTGTTAATAATTATTATGATGATTACAATTGTTAAAAGAAGCGCAGAGTATGCCACAGTTGCGTGATGATATCTCATGTGTTGGATTTGCGATGGTAGCTCCGTTAGCATCTGTTGATGTAACTTATTTTGAACATCAGAAATGTTTTGGAGATGATCGGAGTAGTGGTTTATGTGGAAGTCTTGAAACAGCGTGCGCATTTGTTTTGGATGTGCAATGTCGCTTATGTTAGCACTAATTGTATACGATGACTTCAGTGATGATGAGTATGTTTTATGACCTTGAATTGTAATTGTCTTGTGCTTAAGTGTACAATCTGGACTTATTTTGAGGAGCCCAGACCCTTTTAGCGTAAGTTGTGAATGGTCTTGTCCACATACTGCTGTCATTCGAATAGGATGCTTCAATGTTTACATCCATTGATTATTGTGCTCCATTTGTGTGAACGATGTGTTGTTTGTAAGAGATACAAAATTACAGCTAGTGCGTGAATTGTTGTTGAAAAGTGACATTTCGCACCAACAGTTGTCAGCGTTTGCATCAAATGTAGATTGTATGTTCGGGCACAGAAACTCGTCTTCCCTTATCGTTGTACATGACCTCCACTGTTTTTCAGTTAACATGAAATAGTGATCCCTGTGGTTATTGATTGCTAACAGGTCACTGCACGGTTTTATTGCAATCAGTGTGTTGTTTATCAGGACTGGAATAGGATGTGGTCTATAGAGGTAGAAAATTTCTGGATTACATAATGGAATAGCTATGTGAAAGATGACATGATTTTCTGTTACTCCACCCTTCACACTCATGAGGCTATAAAGTTGCATGAGGTTATCTTGGTTTACTGGTAACTGTAGAGATGCAGGAAGGTGATTTCTCACTTGTATTAGTTCAGATTGGAGTTGTGAGGGTGATAACAATATTGGGCTGAGTCGGACAGTGATGAAACTATTGGCTATTGTATTCGATGTAGTCTGGAAGATATCACAGAAAGCTGAACCGATAGTGATAAAAAGATATTAAATAGCTTAGTTTGATAGTTTTCTTCTTCTTCCTAGTGTATCCTTGATATGATTTCGATTAGTTGGATGTCCAGGTTGTCAAACTTTTCTTTTATTTTAAGCTCGTCTTGTTTGAATATATTGAGTGTTGCGTCAATAAGTGATGTTTGATTTTTTATAAGCTCCCTTAGGTTGGTTTCATCTGCCTTAATGTAATCGATGGTATTGGACATTTGTTCTGCATAGGTTGAGTCGAGAACTCCAAATAGTGAATTGGCAACGTTTCCGATGATATTGATCGCACCACGCTGAACTCTCTTTTCTTTTAAGAGAATATTTTCGTTCTTCAGATCTAGTAAGCCGAATTCAATAGTCCGTAGCACATTTAGGCAGTTTGACTTTTGCTTTATAATGCTGCATAAATGTTGCAGTGTTGATATTCCATTTGTGAGGGCAGCCATCTCTGTCCAATATGACTGTAATTCATAGTAGGCTATGATATTCCATTTCGAACTGGAGGTTCGTGTGCTGCCGATTCCTTCAAAATGTAAGCCAATGTTGGAGTCAAATTCTTTATGCTCAATTTTGTTCGCTAAAATAAGGGGAAGAGCAAACAGTGCCATCAATATTGTCGTCATAAAATTTTCTGCTGACATCCTTCTTTTTTTCTTATTCGGCATTTCATCGGTTGACAATGCAGGTTGCTGTCTCTGACTCTCTTTTGCATGGTTATCGTTTGACGTCATCGACAATTGTTGAATTGGTTGATCCTGGCACTCGTTGCTTTCATCGTCAGATGTAGGAAGTGGTGCCAGATAACGAAACGCGCCTTTAAATACATCCGAAGCTGTTTTGACATCTGCAACTCTGACGATATCGTCGCTTCCCGTGGACTACATTTGTAGCCAACAGAGTAGCCAAAATTCAAGATCTTACCCGAATTGATGAATAGCACTATGTAAATACCAAAGAAAATACAGCTGACTCAAATTTCTCGAGGACTTATGCCCAATGAGTTCTTAAAATCATCATTGTGCACTACAACACCCGATTTTTTAAAATTTTCGTCGCAAAAATTATTTACATCAAAAATTCAACAAATAATCGATAACAAAGTACCGGAAAGAAGACCAAATAAGCTCGTGCTCCTGGCATCAAAACATAATTATACTGACTTGACGTCAACAGTATAACATCGTGGTGCATTACATTTTAGAACGCATTTTTGGTTATTGTATTCGGTTTTACAGTCGATGCAGCACGACTTAAGTTAATAATTAATTATTGTTATATCCTGGCCGAATACAAATCGCTTCTGGAAAATGGTCAGGTCCAACCCTCCAGCCCAATCAAAAACTTGTCACCCTACCTATACGATGAAGTTATCCGTGTTGGTGGGCGTCTACATTTTAGTAAGCTGCCATATGAGTCAAACACCTATTATATTACCAACAAAGTGTGAACTAACAACACTCTTAGTATCTTTTTATCATATTAAGAACATGCACGCATGAGTTCAAACACTTTTAACCATAAACAAGCGAACTCAGTGGACATTAAATGGTTCACATATATGCCGAAATATTGTGCGTCGATGTATTAAATGCTTTCGCATTAAGCCGAATAAAAATGATCCTATAATGGGCAGTCTTCCCAAAAACAGGCTAACAACAGGCCGTGCATTTCCGACTACTGGAATGGGTTTTTGTGGCCCTGTGTATATCCACTCTAAAATCCGTGGCCGTGCGCCGATTAAAGCATATATTTGTATATTTGTGTGTTTTACGGCAAAAGCAGTATATATCGAGACAATCAGCGACCTATCTACGCCTGCTTTTATTGCTGCAATTCGTCGATTTGTTGTCCGCAGAGGGCTTTGTAAAACAATTTGGTCTGACAATGCCAAACATTTTCTTGGCGCAAAAAACGATTTGGCAGAACTTCGTAAAATGGTTGAAAACGAAAATCACAAGGCTGAGATATTTAAACTTTGCCAAGAAAATCGCAATACCACCTAGATCTCACCATTTTGGCGGTTTGTGGGAGGACGCAGTAAAACAGGAAAACATCACTTAATACGGGCAGTGGCAATACTCAACTCGACGCCTCTCACACCACTTTCGTCTGATACCGACGATCTTGAGGCACTTACATCAGGTCACTTTTTAATTTTCCAGCCATTAATATTCCGAACCTAATGTTAACTCCATAACTAGCAGTCGACTGGAACGATTTCGACGACTACAACTACAAAAAATATTTCGGAATAGATAGTCGAAAGAATATTTGCACTTGCTGCAACAGCGTCATAAATGGAGCACAAACGTTCCTATAAAGCCAAGCACTTTAGTTATAGTACAAGATGACAACGTGCCACCTTACAAATGGCTTTTAGCCAGGGTCATTTCAACCACACCTAGGCATGATAGAATTGATCGAGTTTTATCGTAATTAAGGAGGCCGGCATGTTAAGATGTCCCATCAATATTTTTAAAATTTTAGTTTATTAACAAATTCCTTTTTTCTCTTAATTCATTAATATGTTTAATTTTTTTTTAATAAAACTAGAATTTACGTATTAAGAGGTATAGAATTAATCCTTCATTGCTTACCTTGATTCTTTATATACTAAATACATGTACATATGTATATAAAAACAACTGTATAGGTTTAACATATTGAAGTCACTTGACAGAATATTATTAGATTTATGATTAGTTAGTATCATTTTTGTATTTGCCTCGTACGATTTCTTATACAAAAACAAGTTTAACATTGTTTTAGTTAATGATTTAATAACATCAAATTAAACAATTGGGGTAGTCATAAAGTCATATGTAATAAAATAATAGCACCAAAATATATGACCGCTATGAACAACCCGTCATAACTTAGTATGCTATTTCAGAATTCGGTCAGCTGATATGAACATGAAACATTTATGCTGGAGTTAATGTCGACGTCGTCGACGGCGTCAAATGTCAAAAAAAGTTGAATCGTATGTAATTGTATGAGAGCAGTTAATCTCAACGACGTAAGAAATTTGACGCCGAAGAAGTTCAATCTGTTTGAACTTTTTCGGCGTTGAGTGGTGAAAGAGAGAGATAAGTATATGCGGGAGAGAAAGCCAAAATAGTGTTCTCTGTATATTCAATGCTGTAGTACACAGATGTGTTAACGTCGTCGACGACGTTTACATTAACAGCAAAATGAAATTTTGCATCGAACATCACAATTTCGGCGTTAAGACGCCGTCAACGACGTCGACATTAACTCCAGCATTATAAATATTTGACGTCAAAGAAAAAAAATTAAAACATTTATAAAAATTTTGTTTAAAAATGCCAAAAACAAGCGAAAAAATTAAAATAACACACAGTTTGTGTGAAAATTACATGTTGGACATCATAAGGGGTGGACCAAGTAAATGTATCCATTTAAATTTTAATCCATATCCTTGTAGGTGATGAAGACCAGGAGGGTTATTTTCTATTGCGATGGGTAAACTAGTTCGATGCGTTTGATATTTTATTAGCGCAAGATATTTAGTTTTAACGAACGATTTTATCATACGCTTTTGTATTACAGAGTACACTGATGCTAGTTTTGCGAGTGAAAAAATTAGCCGATTAGGTACCATTTTTCTTACGCATCGCAATAGAGAATAACCCGCCATGAAGAACAAACTGAGGAAGGGTTTTTAATAAACGTTTCTAGTTTGTTCACTAGCCGCAGAAGTGTCCACCTTGGGGTTCCAAAATCTAGATTAGCGACTCTTCTTCCAGCAGATTCCATTTTTTAGTTGGATTTGTGCGCACACGTTTAACTTTTGGCTCAGATTTTTTTCCATTATTTTATGACAAAACAACAAACAAACTTGAAAAAGTTTGACTTTTTTGTTTGAAGCTCAAAAACAATTTTTTTAAACCATACTAAAATATTAAGACTTTATCACAATATGACGTAATAGCACACCCTTTGAATCCCCAAAATATACACATAAAAAAGTGTATATAAATATAAAAATAGTATAATGGTCATTAATCTCTCCAGCAGGTTTCAAATCAGCAAATTACTCATGCACACTCTCAACAAAATCATTATCTACGTAGCCCAAGTTGTGATGATGATCTAGGTAAGTGTAAATAACTTCTAAATAGCTCCAGATAATCCTGGTTTTTTCTAATTACTTTTTCATATGACGGTGAGGTACTAAACTTAATTCCAGATTTAGTTTTTTCTTTTATACCTAAAAATTATTTTACGAATAAAAGATTCCTTAAAAACCTACCATCAATTTAAAGCTCGTATATATACATTGTTTTGGAGCAAAACAATATTCATTTCTTTTGCTCCAAAACAATGAATATAAACGAGAGCCTACATATTCAGAAAAACAGAGAAAAGACGATGAAAAGAAAAGAGGCACACAGTTAAAATAAGCGCGAGCAATAAAATAATAAAATGTGTGATATGAGTCACAGCTTTTAGTTAATTTTAAACTGTAATGAAAGATAAACCAGTTATTTTTAAATTTGTTATTTAATTAATTTAGGTAATTATATTTTTTATATTTCTATTTTCTAATTTATAATTATGACAACAATTAATTATAAACATACATGCATAAAAATTGAGTATAACTAAAGGTTTTCTTTGTAATAAATAGATTCCCCTGAAGAAGTCAACAAATAATTAACGAAACGTTGGGAAGAAATTTTTTTTCACGCTTATATTTATTTATTGTATCTTCAAATCTGAACTAACAATAAGTATTCAAATCTTAAATATATATATATATATATATATATATATATATATATATATATATATATATATATATATATATATATATATATATATATATATATATATATATATATATATAATTATTAGGCCCAACCAGTGTCGGACATAAACTTAGTGATAATAAATAATAATACATAAATGTCCTGTTAAGCACAAAAAATATTTTCAAAGAATTTCATCTGGAGAGTTGCGTATTAATGCCGTAGTGTCCCTCTTTTTTAAGCAGATGTGTCCAGTAAAGTTCAAGATGTTACGAGCAAGAGGATTAGGATGGGACTCGAGTTTTGTTAAATACTTGCCAGCACATTTTGCAATTTCAGCGGTAACAAGTGGCATATTTAAATCACGATGTAAAATTGAATTTTTGATGTACCAAGGAGCCGACGTTATTAACCTTAAAATTTTGTTTTGCATTCGTTGGATTCTCTCTACATTGGAAGCTGAAGCAGTGCCCCATAGCTGAATTCCGTAACACCATGTGGGTTTCAAGAGCGACTTGTATATTAAAAGTTTACAATCTAGACTGAGGGTAGAATTTCTTGTATATGTATATGTATATGTATATGTATATGTATATGTATATGTATATGTATATGTATATGTATATGTATATGTATATGTATATGTATATGTATATGTATATGTATATGTATATGTATATGTATATGTATATGTATATGTATATGTATATGTATATGTATATGTATATGTATATGTATATGTATATGTATATGTATATGTATATGTATATGTATATGTATATGTATATGTATATGTATATGTATATGTATATGTATATGTATATGTATATGTATATGTATATGTATATGTATATGTATATGTATATGTATATGTATATGTATATGTATATGTATATGTATATGTATATGTATATGTATATGTATATGTATATGTATATGTATATGTATATGTATATGTATATGTATATGTATATGTATATGTATATGTATATGTATATGTATATGTATATGTATATGTATATGTATATGTATATGTATATGTATATGTATATGTATATGTATATGTATATGTATATGTATATGTATATGTATATGTATATGTATATGTATATGTATATGTATATGTATATGTATATGTATATGTATATGTATATGTATATGTATATGTATATGTATATGTATATGTATATGTATATGTATATGTATATGTATATGTATATGTATATGTATATGTATATGTATATGTATATGTATATGTATATGTATATGTATATGTATATGTATATGTATATGTATATGTATATGTATATGTATATGTATATGTATATGTATATGTATATGTATATGTATATGTATATGTATATGTATATGTATATGTATATGTATAGTATATGTATATGTATATGTATATGTATATGTATATGTATATGTATATGTATATGTATATGTATATGTATATGTATATGTATATGTATATGTATATGTATATGTATATGTATATGTATATGTATATGTATATGTATATGTATATGTATATGTATATGTATATGTATATGTATATGTATATGTATATGTATATGTATATGTATATGTATATGTATATGTATATGTATATGTATATGTATATGTATATGTATATGTATATGTATATGTATATGTATATGTATATGTATATGTATATGTATATGTATATGTATATGTATATGTATATGTATATGTATATGTATATGTATATGTATATGTATATGTATATGTATATGTATATGTATATGTATATGTATATGTATATGTATATGTATATGTATATGTATATGTATATGTATATGTATATGTATATGTATATGTATATGTATATGTATATGTATATGTATATGTATATGTATATGTATATGTATATGTATATGTATATGTATATGTATATGTATATGTATATGTATATGTATATGTATATGTATATGTATATGTATATGTATATGTATATGTATATGTATATGTATATGTATATGTATATGTATATGTATATGTATATGTATATGTATATGTATATGTATATGTATATGTATATGTATATGTATATGTATATGTATATGTATATGTATATGTATATGTATATGTATATGTATATGTATATGTATATGTATATGTATATGTATATGTATATGTATATGTATATGTATATGTATATGTATATGTATATGTATATGTATATGTATATGTATATGTATATGTATATGTATATGTATATGTATATGTATATGTATATGTATATGTATATGTATATGTATATGTATATGTATATGTATATGTATATGTATATGTATATGTATATGTATATGTATATGTATATGTATATGTATATGTATATGTATATGTATATGTATATGTATATGTATATGTATATGTATATGTATATGTATATGTATATGTATATGTATATGTATATGTATATGTATATGTATATGTATATGTATATGTATATGTATATGTATATGTATATGTATATGTATATGTATATGTATATGTATATGTATATGTATATGTATATGTATATGTATATGTATATGTATATGTATATGTATATGTATATGTATATGTATATGTATATGTATATGTATATGTATATGTATATGTATATGTATATGTATATGTATATGTATATGTATATGTATATGTATATGTATATGTATATGTATATGTATATGTATATGTATATGTATATGTATATGTATATGTATATGTATATGTATATGTATATGTATATGTATATGTATATGTATATGTATATGTATATGTATATGTATATGTATATGTATATGTATATGTATATGTATATGTATATGTATATGTATATGTATATGTATATGTATATGTATATGTATATGTATATGTATATGTATATGTATATGTATATGTATATGTATATGTATATGTATATGTATATGTATATGTATATGTATATGTATATGTATATGTATATGTATATGTATATGTATATGTATATGTATATGTATATGTATATGTATATGTATATGTATATGTATATGTATATGTATATGTATATGTATATGTATATGTATATGTATATGTATATGTATATGTATATGTATATGTATATGTATATGTATATGTATATGTATATGTATATGTATATGTATATGTATATGTATATGTATATGTATATGTATATGTATATGTATATGTATATGTATATGTATATGTATATGTATATGTATATGTATATGTATATGTATATGTATATGTATATGTATATGTATATGTATATGTATATGTATATGTATATGTATATGTATATGTATATGTATATGTATATGTATATGTATATGTATATGTATATGTATATGTATATGTATATGTATATGTATATGTATATGTATATGTATATGTATATGTATATGTATATGTATATGTATATGTATATGTATATGTATATGTATATGTATATGTATATGTATATGTATATGTATATGTATATGTATATGTATATGTATATGTATATGTATATGTATATGTATATGTATATGTATATGTATATGTATATGTATATGTATATGTATATGTATATGTATATGTATATGTATATGTATATGTATATGTATATGTATATGTATATGTATATGTATATGTATATGTATATGTATATGTATATGTATATGTATATGTATATGTATATGTATATGTATATGTATATGTATATGTATATGTATATGTATATGTATATGTATATGTATATGTATATGTATATGTATATGTATATGTATATGTATATGTATATGTATATGTATATGTATATGTATATGTATATGTATATGTATATGTATATGTATATGTATATGTATATGTATATGTATATGTATATGTATATGTATATGTATATGTATATGTATATGTATATGTATATGTATATGTATATGTATATGTATATGTATATGTATATGTATATGTATATGTATATGTATATGTATATGTATATGTATATGTATATGTATATGTATATGTATATGTATATGTATATGTATATGTATATGTATATGTATATGTATATGTATATGTATATGTATATGTATATGTATATGTATATGTATATGTATATGTATATGTATATGTATATGTATATGTATATGTATATGTATATGTATATGTATATGTATATGTATATGTATATGTATATGTATATGTATATGTATATGTATATGTATATGTATATGTATATGTATATGTATATGTATATGTATATGTATATGTATATGTATATGTATATGTATATGTATATGTATATGTATATGTATATGTATATGTATATGTATATGTATATGTATATGTATATGTATATGTATATGTATATGTATATGTATATGTATATGTATATGTATATGTATATGTATATGTATATGTATATGTATATGTATATGTATATGTATATGTATATGTATATGTATATGTATATGTATATGTATATGTATATGTATATGTATATGTATATGTATATGTATATGTATATGTATATGTATATGTATATGTATATGTATATGTATATGTATATGTATATGTATATGTATATGTATATGTATATGTATATGTATATGTATATGTATATGTATATGTATATGTATATGTATATGTATATGTATATGTATATGTATATGTATATGTATATGTATATGTATATGTATATGTATATGTATATGTATATGTATATGTATATGTATATGTATATGTATATGTATATGTATATGTATATGTATATGTATATGTATATGTATATGTATATGTATATGTATATGTATATGTATATGTATATGTATATGTATATGTATATGTATATGTATATGTATATGTATATGTATATGTATATGTATATGTATATGTATATGTATATGTATATGTATATGTATATGTATATGTATATGTATATGTATATGTATATGTATATGTATATGTATATGTATATGTATATGTATATGTATATGTATATGTATATGTATATGTATATGTATATGTATATGTATATGTATATGTATATGTATATGTATATGTATATGTATATGTATATGTATATGTATATGTATATGTATATGTATATGTATATGTATATGTATATGTATATGTATATGTATATGTATATGTATATGTATATGTATATGTATATGTATATGTATATGTATATGTATATGTATATGTATATGTATATGTATATGTATATGTATATGTATATGTATATGTATATGTATATGTATATGTATATGTATATGTATATGTATATGTATATGTATATGTATATGTATATGTATATGTATATGTATATGTATATGTATATGTATATGTATATGTATATGTATATGTATATGTATATGTATATGTATATGTATATGTATATGTATATGTATATGTATATGTATATGTATATGTATATGTATATGTATATGTATATGTATATGTATATGTATATGTATATGTATATGTATATGTATATGTATATGTATATGTATATGTATATGTATATGTATATGTATATGTATATGTATATGTATATGTATATGTATATGTATATGTATATGTATATGTATATGTATATGTATATGTATATGTATATGTATATGTATATGTATATGTATATGTATATGTATATGTATATGTATATGTATATGTATATGTATATGTATATGTATATGTATATGTATATGTATATGTATATGTATATGTATATGTATATGTATATGTATATGTATATGTATATGTATATGTATATGTATATGTATATGTATATGTATATGTATATGTATATGTATATGTATATGTATATGTATATGTATATGTATATGTATATGTATATGTATATGTATATGTATATGTATATGTATATGTATATGTATATGTATATGTATATGTATATGTATATGTATATGTATATGTATATGTATATGTATATGTATATGTATATGTATATGTATATGTATATGTATATGTATATGTATATGTATATGTATATGTATATGTATATGTATATGTATATGTATATGTATATGTATATGTATATGTATATGTATATGTATATGTATATGTATATGTATATGTATATGTATATGTATATGTATATGTATATGTATATGTATATGTATATGTATATGTATATGTATATGTATATGTATATGTATATGTATATGTATATGTATATGTATATGTATATGTATATGTATATGTATATGTATATGTATATGTATATGTATATGTATATGTATATGTATATGTATATGTATATGTATATGTATATGTATATGTATATGTATATGTATATGTATATGTATATGTATATGTATATGTATATGTATATGTATATGTATATGTATATGTATATGTATATGTATATGTATATGTATATGTATATGTATATGTATATGTATATGTATATGTATATGTATATGTATATGTATATGTATATGTATATGTATATGTATATGTATATGTATATGTATATGTATATGTATATGTATATGTATATGTATATGTACATAAATGAGGCAGATACCAAATTGCGGACTCTAAAGGATATTGATATGGAAGATGAATACTTCACTGCAGACCGCTATAGTCAAATCCAGTCAATGGCATCCAAATATATACCTCTTAGGGAACACGAGCACACTTACCAAGGCAAGGGAGCAATCGCCAAAAACCCTATTGATCCACCGCCAAAAGGGGGGCGACCAGTCCGAAATCATTACCAACTCCCTATCCACGAAACCTCAACCTACAAGTGGCCACCATGGTTTAATCAGCCGTTCCCTAGGAAAGATGGAAGCCCTGAATAGAGAGCTAGAAGGCCTTCAGTTGCAGTCAGGTCAGGATGGGCCTTATTACGATGTTAAAAAGGCCACCATCACCAAACTATGGCAACAGCTAGAACTACTTAATGATGAAGTGTTAGATAAATATTCCGATCCAGACCTCGCCGTTTATGACACAAGCAGATACATCCACCTCGAACAATCCGCTCAGTTAGCGATCATTCAGCTTACCACGGCTAACAACAATCGCCACTCATCCACAGAGACTATGGCTAGACCATCTACCCTACCATTACCCACAATCACTCTCTCTAAATTTGAAGGTGATTATATGAAATGGACATCGTTTTCTGACTTATTTAAGAAAACTATTCATGAGCAACAGATGTCAGACGCTCACAAAATGTTTTATTTAAAGACCAACGTTACTGGTGAAGCAGCGAAGCTTACTAATCATCTCTCTGTTACTGCAGACAATTACATAGCCGCTTGACAGTTACTACAGGATCGGTATGATAATAATAAACGACTAATAGTGTCAACAGCGGTTCAGAGACTGCTAGACCAACCATCCGGTGCATCGACGTTAATGGCCGTTAAGCGATTGCACGATACAACGAGAGAATGTCTGGCAGCTCTTTCTAATATGGGGCTCGAAATCTCGACATGGGATCCACTCCTATTCCACCTTCTAGTAAAAAAGTTGGACAAAACTGTATACACTCAATATGAGCAATCGATCACCAACCCAAAGGAAATGCAACCAGTCAGCCAATTTCTTACTTCTCTGGAGAACTACTTCCACACTCTGGAGGCAATAGGACACAAAGATAGAACATTTTCTCCTGCTAGCAAAACATGCACGCTTACGGCACATCCCCGCCATGAGAACCAACGATGCCTAGTTTGCAAGCAAGAATATCACCCATTGTATAGATGCAGAGAATTCATCCAGCTAAGCCCTGTAAATAGACTAAACTTGATACAGAAACATAAAATGTGTGTTAATTGCTTTAGTCACAATCATTTGACCAAACAGTGCACAATTTCAGGCCGCTGCCAGAAATGTGGAAAAATGCACAACACCCTTGTACACTTGGAACAAGCCCCGCAAAAGAATTCAATATCCAGGAAGCGTAACAAATCAAAGAAGGAAACAGAGTCAGCAGTTACAACGAATAACTCCACGACGCAACACGCGACATCTCTAGTCAGCACACCAACAGAAGCTGAAAGCATGGCGGGAAGTTACACTAACAAAAGACCATATGTTCTACTGGGAACAGCGTTGGTAAAGGTCAAGGCTAATGGTCTGGAAACTGAATGCAAGGCAATCCTTGATTCAGGATCACAAGTCAATTTGATCACAGAACGATTAGTAAACCGGCTTGGACTCCCAGCACGGACTACTTCTGTTTCAATCAACGGTATTGGAAAAAACCGTACCAAGGTTCAACACCGAGTCAACATTACGCTACAATCTCGGCTCAACAATTTTTCAACACGGCTTGAAGCATTCGTATTGCCGCAAATTATTTCCCCTCAACCCGCTCAATCACTTACAATCCACAGGTGGTCAATTCCCAGCAACATAGCTGATATGTATTTATAATTAACTCTCTTAATTATTAAGCTCTCTTAAGTATGTTATTATAAGTATAAGCTTAGGTTTTAAGTGTATTAATTAATAAAGACTCAGTCGTTAACTACAACTCAATCAAACTGGTTTTAGATAAAACATTGGCGACGAGATAAAAGAAAAAAAATTTAATTTAATGGTTAAAGAAGAAAAGGGAAAGGCAAAAATAATAAATGAGGAAGAAATGGCAAAATTTATTGGTACTGCAGATCCCTTTGTATTAGGGGAGGATTTTGATCTATATGTCAGAAGATTAGATCACCTGTTTAAATTAAATTCCATTAAAGATGCAGATAAGATTGGGTTTTTATGCAGTTTTGGAGGTGCGGAGTTATACAAAATAATTGTTTCGTTAACAACTCCTAAAACAGAGAATGAATTTACATACGCTGAGTTGGTCACTAAATTGGGTGACCATTTAAAACCAAAACGGAATATTATTGCTGAGTGCTACAAATTTTTCAAAACAAATAGGACTGTCGGCCAGAAATTATCAGAGTTCATCATAGAGTTAAAACAACAAGCACAGTATTGTGATTTTGGTGATTTCTTAAACAATGCATTGTTAATTCAATTCGTTTGCGGAGTAGGAGATGAGAAAATACAACAACGATTGTTAAGTGAAAGCAATTTAACCAAATTTGAAAATGCAATAGAATTAGCAAATGCAGTTGAATTGACAACAACGAATGTGGAGATAATCAAAGACGAAGAAGAACATGTGAAACTTAATGCGTTGAGAAAAAAGGGTTATGGCAAACTAAAAAACGATGACCGCGCAGAGCAGCGAAGCAGTGCGGTAAGCAATAAGCCAGCTAGCAGTTTCAATAAAGCAGCAAATAACGGGAAACAAAATTATTATAAAAATATTGTATGTTTTTACTGTGGTAAGCAAGGCCACGTACAAAGATTTTGTAAAAAGAAAAGAGAACAACTGAATTTAAAGAGTTTAGAGGAAGATTCAGAAGAAGAGGATAATAGTTTTAATTGCATAAACAATATATATAATATATCATCTCTTAGAAATAAGTCCCTTAAAATTGAATTATGTATTGAAGGTTTTAATATGGAATTTGAAGTGGATTCGCAATCCAATGGCAGTGCAGAAAGAGCGGTACAAACTTTCAAAAATGGATTACGGAAGTCTGTGTTGGACAAAACTGAGAGGAATACACCTTTACAGACCCGAATTGATAGATTTTTATTGAAGTATCGAACAACTCCGACTCTGTCAACGGGCCTAACACCAGCGGATATGATTTTTCAATACAAGCCCCGAACATTACTTACAAAATTAAACCCTAATACATCAAGTTCAACGGGTGGTAAGGTTCAGACTCAGTCACACAAATTTAGAACAGATAAACGGAAAATTCTAAGTTTTAAGGAAGGGGAGGAGGTATGGTATAGGAATGTTAATGCAAATTTGGTTAAGTGGATAAGGGGAAAGGTCATAAAAAAACTAAGTAGGTATAGATACATGGTGTTGATTAAGGATGTATTAAGGCAGGCGCATACGGATCAGATAAGGAAGAATATTACTCGGGGTACGGATATTATAGTATTACCATGTTGGGAAAATACAGAAGGGAAAAGCTCAGATGAGGAGAAGGATATGGGGGTTGTGACACGCAGTAAGGCGAAGAAAATTAAGGTTGTTAGTGATTTTATTTAAGTTGAGAGGAATGATATGTATTTATAATTAACTCTCTTAATTATTAAGCTCTCTTAAGTATGTTATTATAAGTATAAGCTTAGGTTTTAAGTGTATTAATTAATAAAGACTCAGTCGTTAACTACAACTCAATCAAGCTGGTTTTAGATAAAACAATAGCATTAGCGGACCCAACCTTCAACCGTCCAGAAAAAATCGATATTTTGTTAGGGGCGGAATATTATCATCAACTACTCAAGATCGGACAACTTAAATTAGGCAAGGACCTTCCTTAAGCGAGCAATTCCCTTGCTGGCTCCTCTTCCTGTGGAGCCACCAGGAACCAATGTTAGCAATAACACAACAGATGAGAAACCAACACGAAAAAGAGACAGCTCACCCAAGAACAAAGCCATAAATGAACCACCGTCAAAACGTTGTACTTTAAACGCAACAGGTCTGCTAGTACTCGTAGCATTATTTCTCCCTCTAATCCTATGTCAACAAGTGACGTATACCCAAATCACCAGCAACCCTGGATTACATTTCAAAAATATTGGCCAAGTTAAACCTGTCATCGCTGAATGGAAGCTCCTTATTTATTTTGAGCTGACACCGTTCTATAACGAATTAGAGCTTTTAATGAACGTTACCTCTGCGCTGAAAAGGGCCTGCGATTACTCATCCCTTAATCATCAATGCAACGGCCTTCTATCCCATTTTCAAGATCTCAGGGATGAAATGGAGCACGGTCTGGAAAATTTCATAAAAAGGAAGCGACGAGGAGCAATAGAGATGGTTGGAAATATAGCAAGCTCCTTGTTTGGCGTTCTAGACTCCAAATATGCAGCAGAAATGACCGATACTATTAATAGTAAAAAAACCAACGAAGACCACTTGCGGAGCCTTTTGCGGAATCAAACATCGTTTCCCGACTCGACGTTCAATCTCATAAAGCAATCGGAACAACGCACGCAAGATAACTTCGAGAAAATGAACGGTAAAATAAACAAACTACTCTACCTCACAACCAATGACAGTTACCATCGATCGGAAGTCATTTTATCACTGAGTGTCCAGTTACTTACAATTGCTAATAATTTACAAAAAATGCACACATCTATGATCACATTGTTAGCGGACACTTACCATGGTCGAATTAGTCCGGTTCTACTAACCCTACAAAAATTTTCGGGTGAAATCGATAACATAAAGGCGAACCCTCCCACAGATCTAGCACTTCCAGTTGCATACATTATTCATTTATATGGTGTAGTCACGGCTCACGCAGCAATCTCAACTCAGCACATTATTTGCACCTTTTTCATCCCTCTAGCCCATCAAGGGCAATATGACCTATTTTATATTACTCGAGTACCACATCTAATGAACAACTCTTTAGTGGCTATCATACCAACCACTAAAATGATGGCTCTTAACGCTCATCGTGACGAATATTTCCCTCTAGATGATTCGAAGCTAAGTACCTGCAATAAACTTGAGCCTAACATTTTCTTATGCCCACACATTCAAGCTGCATATCATAGAGGCTCTCCAATTTGTCGCTGTGAGATACATTTATTCAACAATGAATCCGACTCAAGCTGCAACATAGAGTTGATAAGCAGCAATAACGTATGGTTCCAACTTTATAACAAGAACCAGTGGCTGCTCGCAACTCAACAGCAACTAAAACTAAGCACAGTATGCAAGGGTGAAAGCAATTCTCAATTGCTGGAAGGTACCGGGTTGCTCACGCTTCCCGCAGGGTGTGCAATGAAAAATGATGCTATTACCATATACGGGCATCGAACCATCTCATCAAACTTGCATTCATCATATACAAGCAATGGGATGTCATTCTTCACCTCCAAGAAAGCGTAAACAACATGACACAACCCCTGTCATATACTTCGACAATTGAAAAGATAACCCATCTGCAGGATGAGGTCAGGGCACAACGACAAGAATTTCCTCTAGCAAGAACCCATAAAATACATAGCTTAACCATTAGCTATGTTGGACTAGCCTTGATTTTAGCAGTAATAGTTACCCTGATAGCAAAACAAAGGTTGAAGAGAAGACGTGAACCGATCCCCGAAGCACCACAACCGTCTCCACGATCCAACTGGAATGTTTCATTGGAACCAACACCTTAACCCACTTCAAAATAAATTGCCGGAGATCACTCATTCGCACTTTTCAATCCCCTTGGGGCCGCAATATGTTAATTCCTTTGAGTTTTTTTATTCTTTATTAATAAATAAAAACAACTCTCAATAGAATTAATAATACTTGAACATAATCCGTACTTCTTTTTTACGTTCTTATTTTTCCCACATTTTGGCGTGAGAATTACCGCGTCTGCATAATTCATAATACTTGAACAAAATCCGTACCTCTTTTTTACGTTCTTATTTTGGCGTGAAAATTACCGCGTTTGCATAATTCATAGCTAAATTAAAACAAAATATTTATTTACACGTACTAAATCAAATAACTAGTCAGACGTTGGCGAAATTTAATATCTGTTTGGGCTTTACTGTCAGTGAGAAAATAATTTGCTTATTTAATTCACCAGCCAGACAGTTATGAAATCCAATATCTGTTCTCTGCTAACGGTGGGAAAATAATTAGTGCAGCAGAAGAATGAACGGTTTCCGGCCTGCTAAAAGTTAAAATTTTTTACTTTTTTTTGTATTGTATTTCTATTTGTATTTCTTTATTATTTCTATTTGTAATTTTCTTCTTTAAATACAATAAGTTTTTAATAAAATTTGTGATTGAACGATTGTCATTCATCCAGCAAACATCCGAATTTCATTTTCACAACAAGTCAGTTTACGTTGTTCTTGTGTACCACTTGAACAACTGAACTAAAAATTATCGCTTGAATTATCCTGGTGAACTACTAGGATAATAAACCCCTACGAACATTAATAACTTGGTGAAGCACCAAGTTATCCATCGTGATAAAGTTAAGCAAGGCAAACGAGCCTGCGCTTAACAATACTAATTCAAATAGTTTCCAGACTCAACATAATCACGATGCTCGCCAGTATTTCTACCAGTTTACAAAGCTACCCTAGCAACAATCTGGAAATGAGTATACTAGAAGTGAGACGTCATCATTAAATTCTCAACATGGCTATGGGTCGCAGGGTCTGCAACCGCCGGAAACAAAAAAAGGGCAAATTATTCGTAGGCCACAACGACAACGTAACTAACGTAAAAGCAAATGTATATATACTTATGTACAAATTAATTAATTGAATAGTTAGAAACTAGTTAACAAGATCTCATTTAAGCTTGGGAGATTGTTATAACCCAATATTGTATTACACCAGTATGGTAACACTTTTTACAATGCATTATTTTTTTTATTATTAATAGTTGATAAAATGAATTGCTGAATAAACATTATAATTAGATACCGCGTGCATTTTTAATCTTCATCAAAAAGGGGATAGAAAACATATATGTAAATGTGATGCCAAACATACTTGAAAGATGTGATCCAGTACTGTATGCTGATTTATTTTCACTATTGTAAATAGTTATGCGGATTGTAGGTCAAATATGAGACATGTTATAAATGAATTAAGTAAATGGTTAAAAATTAATAAACTGAAAGTTAACGAAAAAACTAAGATAATAGAAATAAATATGAAGAATAGCGATACTTTTTAAATTAATAACACAGTCATTAAAAAGTTGAACTTATAAAATACCTTGGCTTTACAACAAAACAACCTTTAAATTTGATACTTTAATATATTGCACATACATACAAAAAAAATTTATAAAAAGTCGCCTTTTTGCAGAGAATAAAAAATAACATATCACAGACAGCTGCATTAAATGTATATAACATCATAGTTAAAACTATTTTGAACACGGACCAACAATTCTATACACATGATGCAGCTCAACACAACTTGAAATAACGCGAAACCTAGAATTTGTAACGATGAGTACATTACTCTAAAATGTGGCTAATACACTAATCTCCAGGATGGATGAATATTAAACAATTCAACACTACCCAATTTAATAGCAACATTAAAAATGGAAATACGCCAGAATACATGTGTGAGCAAAAAAGATACGTAGGAAATTGTCAACAATATGAAATGAGAAATGTTAATGATTTTCGAATTAAGCGAGCTACGTCAACACAAATGCAACATTCCTTTTATACAAATGTTTAAAGCTATTTAACGAATTACCAAATTATAAGAAAAATGAAATTGATGATAATGTAATCAAAAACATGTGTAATTTCTTAGATTTAACACAAATATTAATAATACATAATATAAATAATATGAACAAGGAAGTATTTGTAATAATACTAAATAAAAAATAAATAAATATTATTGTTTGTGGTTGGCTTAGCTGAGTATATGGCTGCATTTAATTGGCGCTAACCAAATCATCAGTACTCTTTAGCCAAATCATGATTGAAAAGGATTCAAACTCGTATACTTATACCAATCCGTATACTTATAACCCTCTCCATTTTTCCAACATGACCACTAATCTCCTTCAGAAATTAAAAAAAAAAAAATTGAAATTGCATATATAAAGCTTCCAAGATTATTTCAGATATCCCGGTGCTATATTCCATTTAAGCACTTGCTGGACCACCATCCCTATATAGTGTGTAGTACCAGCCCATTTGAAAATTTTTTTCAAATTGCATTTATAAAGCTTCCAAGATTATTTCAGATATCCCACTACTATATTCCATTTAAGCACCCTTCCATTTTTCCAACACGACCTTCTTTAGAATTTAAAAAAAAATATTTTTAAATCGCATTTATAAAGCTTCCAAGATTATTTCAGATATACCACTATTATATTCCATTTAAGCACTTCCTGGGCCACCATCTCTATATAGGGTATAATACAGCCCCTCTCCATATTTGCAATATGACCGCTAATCCTTTTCAGAAATTAAAAAAAAGAAAAAAATTTTTTAAATCGCATTTATGAAGCTTTCAATATTACTTCAAATATCCCGCGGTTATATTCCATTTAAGCACTTCCTGGGCCACCATCTCTATACAGTGTGTAATACAGCCCCTCTCCATATTTCCAATACTACCACTAATCTTCTTCAGATATTCCAAAAAAAAAAAAAACATTTTTTTTTCAAATTGCATTTATTAAGCTTCCAGTTTATCTTAGATATCCCTTTATTATATTCCATTTAAGCACTCCCTGGACCACAATCTCTATATAGTGTGTAGTACCAGCCCCTCTCCATTTTTCTAATATGATCACTAATCTACTTCAGAAGTTCAAAAAAAAAGAAAATTGTTTTTCAAATCGCATTTATGAAGCTTCGAAGATTATTTTAGATATATCACTATTATATTCCATTTAAGCACTGCCTGGGCCACCATCTCTATATAGTGTGTAGTACCAGCCCCTCTCCATGTTTCCTATATGTCCACTAATCTTCTTCAGAAATTCAAAAAAAAGAACACATTTTTTCACATGAAAGAATGCAAGCTCTCGTCCAGTTAACCCATAAAAAGCCAGTTTTTCTATCAAAATTGTGTGTTCTACTAAATCGAATGCCTTAGAGAAATCGTAAAATAAACCTCCAACACCAGTAGAGCCTCTGTCCAAACAATCACAAATATAGTTGATAACATTAACCACTGCCTCATCAGTGCCACATCCATTCCGGAACCCATATTGGTTATCTGATAAAAGAGATTCTTTATCTAAGTATGATGTCAGTTGCTTAGCAATTAGTTTTCAAAAATTTTATCTATTATTGATAAAATTGCTATTAGACGATATTTCTCTACTCTATCTGCAGATATTTGCTTTTGAATCGGAATAATTTTTTGGATTTTTATTGAGTCTGGAAAAATTTAAGATTTTATTGAACTGTTAAAAATAAGTGCGATATATGAAACCAGTTCGTCTGCACATTCAATAATTAATTTCGTCGAAATATTATCAAATCCTGGTGATTTTTGTACATCTAAATGCTCAATTATTCCTCGAGTTTCAGCTATATTTGTTTCTCGAAATTTGAATATGTTATGATGGCGTCGAAGCGATCTTAGATCATTCCAACTTTGCCGGGAATAGAAATAATACCTTGCTTTAAATCATGTATGGAGTTAATAAAATGAAGATTCAGTTTTTCGGCTTTAATATCATCCTGATATATCATATTTCCTTGATGATCTTTTAGCTTTATTTCAGACTTCTTTTTTCTACCAAGAGTTTGATTTAAAAACTGCCAGCATTTCTTAGGATCATTT
The DNA here is from genome assembly GCA_963681545.1 of Germaria angustata. Classification (NCBI taxonomy): domain Eukaryota; kingdom Metazoa; phylum Arthropoda; class Insecta; order Diptera; family Tachinidae; genus Germaria; species Germaria angustata. The sequence goes on from OY813002.1 coordinate 42,529,101, forward strand.
CTTACTTTCTCTAAATTGTCCTAATAATAATATTTCATTGCTTCTCTCGTAGCTATTTTTATTACGTTACTAATCCGTTTTAGTCTGTCGTCCAGATCTCTATTGGATTTTCTTTTTCTCGATCTTAAAAGGCTATTTTTTAGTTTGATTAAGGATCTTAGATTTCCACCTATCCACGGTGCTACTTCAGCATTCAAAGACTGCTTTCTCTTCTTTACTATTGTTGAGCTTAAAACAGCATTTGATAAAAATGAAATAAACTCTGATGTATCTTCCGATGGGTAAACGTTAGCGTATTTATATTATTTTTAAGGAAAAGTTTTACTTTTCCATAGTCGCAATGAGTACATATAATCTCTTTTGTGTCATACGTTTTAATTTTAGACTTTAATGTACAGAACACAAACTCTTTGATAACTAACAGATTTTAAGGATTTGGCATGTTGTAACAGGTTGTGGGTTTCATTACTAAGAAAATCGTTTACAAAAATTGATTTTGTTTCTTCCTTTTGAGTAAGTTTTCGCTTCGCTGCCATTACTTTCTACTTCGAAGCTTTGGAGTTAAATTTAGCTACAATCGTTTTCCGTTTTGAACTTTTATTTTTCCCAATGAAATAAGCATCCTCAAATTCCTCTACGTTCAAAGTAACATCAACTGATTTCATTACTTTTATTACAGCCTCAACTGCATTGCTATTGTCCGACACCTCTATGCTACGGAACAAACAATCTTTTCTTACACGGTCATTGTTTAATAATCGGACAGTTTGTTTCAATTCATTAATTTCTGTTCTCAAAGCTTTGTTTTCTTTCTACCAATGCATCCAGCTGGTTCAATTTATTTAGCTGTGTTTTTATAGCATTTAGCTCACTTGCCATATTTCCTCCATTTTCCTTGATGCACACATGGCATATATATTCTTTATCTTGATTGTTTATAAGATCATCAAACTGCCGTTTGTGCATATATTGAACGTTGTCTTCTTCTTCCACAACTTGCAGTTTGCATTGCCCGCACTCAATAGTTGGTTTATTCATTTTTTTACGAACAGCTCTTGGCATTCTGGACAATTTAATATTCTCTGTACTAATTGTTTGTTTAATAGAATAGAATAAATTTGGGCTTTCCATTACAAAAAAAAATCCTCACAAATTGTGATACGATGAATCAAAAAAATTCACGTATTCTATTTACAGTGAAAAAGTTTGTATAAATAGCTGAAATATACATCAACTGACACCACAGAAGTGGTGAACGCTGATGATGAAAGTGTAGCGGCTTTCGAAAACAGCATGTTGTTCCGTTCTGCTAGTGTTTGTCAGAATGATTTACACATGTGTCTTTGGTGTAATTTGTTCTTTGATAACTATCATATGTAATTTGGCTTATAAAATACGATTGAACTAAGTAGCCTATTTAAATTTAAATAAAAAATCACAAACAGGAAAAATGTTCATAAATAAAGAGAAATCTTAAACCTAAAATAACCTAAAATATAAATTAACAAAGCTAATGGCTTGTAGCAAAAATTAATAAATATACATACTTATAGTAACAAACCAAACAAGTTTGTCATAAGTTAAAAACAAAATAAGCAAATTAAAAAACATGTGTATAGTTGGTAAAGAATAGATAACAATGGCAACACTGTTGTAAGTTAGTGAGGTGTAATTTGGGCTTTCCATTACAAAAAAAATCTTCACAAATTGTGATACGATGAATCAAAAAAATTCACGTATTCTATTTACAGTGAAAAAGTTTGTATAAATAGCTGAAATATACATCAACTGACACCACAGAAGTGGACCAAACACAAGAACGCTGATGATGAAAGTGTAGCGGCTTTCGAAAACAGCATGTTGTTCCGTTCTGCTAGTGTTTGTCAGAATGATTTACACATGTGTCTTTGGTGTAATTTGTTCTTTGAAAACTATCACATGTAATTTGGCTTATAAAATACGATTGAACTAAGTAGCCTATTTAAATTTAAATAAAAAAGAATAAATTTGTTTATCTCTAATTTTTTGCACTTTAGAACTTTTTATAAAATATTTTATTTGACCACAATGAGTTTTTTATGTATCAGCGAGAGTTGCCAGATATAGTTTTGCCTTCCGCATTGTCACAGTTTCATTAAGAAATTCCTGGAGCATATTTACTTATATACAGTATTTTTTATCCTTGTCGTAGTTCCTATATTTCGCCTTTTACATGAACCTAGTCCATTTTGGTATTTCTGTTAACTACTTAACAGAGCTCTGTTAACTGCAAAATTGTCATTACTAGAAATATGGTATTTTTCTGTACTAATTAAATTTAAATTTATCTTCACACACAAGACACATGTTTGTTGAACCTTCGTAGTGAACAGACGTATTAGCGGAGTTTTTTTTTACAAACAAAAATACAAAAAAAATCGTAATAAGTACTGATTCGTAATAAGTATTGATTTTGTGAAATTTGCTTAATTTGCACTAATAATATTTTTCATATAATCTGAAACAACAAAAACAAAAAAAAACAAAAAAACAAACAAACAACCGCAAAAAAGTGACTGAGGAATACTCTGCATGAGTACCTCAAAAACAAACAATTGTGAAGTGAGTTCTAACGGCAGAAATGCCTATTTTACTGTGAGTTCTGTTATTAATGCACACAATAAAAATAAAAAATCGGATGATAGTCTTTTTCTAACGGCAAAGCCAATTTTTCGCGAGCGATCAACTTCGCTTACTCCAATGCCAAGTAGTGATTCGGTAACATTACCACTGCCTAGTTCATCTCTATTTAAGTCAGCGCCATTATCCGCTCCGGGCTCGTGTTCATCACTTAACCAAGTTATCACTACAGACAACAGTAGTCTGAAACCTAAGGTGCCTGTCGGAATGGACAGATATATCACAGTGGTAAAGCGGGGGCGAAGCCCAAATTCTTCAAAGATCTCATCGGTTCCCAAGATATCCAGGGATATCGACGCCGCCTCAGCTAACCGTCAAAACCGTTTCGAAATATTGCAAGTTGACAGCGACAGATCCGAAGAATCCTCGAAGAAAACCTCAAAACCACCACCAATATACATATCTGAGACAAAAAAATTCAAACACTCTTATTAAAAAACTAATCTCGGTCATTGGTGAAAAGGCATTTCACATTGTCCCAATAAAACGTGGTAATATTGACGAAACAAAGATCCAAATATATGAAGAAAAAGATTTCCGCAAAATGGTTAACGAATTTGAAAAAAGTAAAACAAGTTTCTACACATTCCAGCTTAAGAGTGCTAAAGGCCTACAGATCGTATTGAAGGGCATAGATTCTTATGTTGTTCCTGAGGAAATAAAAGATGCTCTCACCCTCTAACATAATAAACAGGGAGAAGATCCCCCAACCCTTATTTCGCGTTGAACTGGAACCAAATGATATTAAACTGAAGAAAAATGAGACACATCCTATTTATAATTTAAAATATCTGTTATACCGGAAAATCACAGTTGAAGAACCACACAAGCGTTCTGGACCCGTACAGTGCCATAATTGTCAAGAATATGGCCACACTAAAACTTACTGTAAATTACCTACTGTTTGTGTTGTGTGCGGTGAATTACACAACACTGCTATTTGCAATAAATCGAAAGACCAGAAGGAAAAAAAGTGCAGCAATTGTGGAGGTAATCACACTGCTAACTACAGAGGATGTCCTGTATACTCCTTCGTTAAACAGGCTATGAGTCAAAAGCCTAAAATAACCCCAGCGCAAACAGGAAATACGTACTCCGCCACTTATCCTCTAATGGCCCAACCAATCACTCCAAAAGTATCGTATGCTGACGCTGTGAAGATCAACTCTGTTCCAGTGCAAAAAGTGTCACCAGCAAATAATACAACAAATGCTAACCCAAGCTTTAATTTCAGTCGCCTTGAAACAACTATTGATAATCTGGTGCAAACTATAAACAACTTTACAACAAATATGACTAGCATGATGCAAGAAATGCTGCGAATGCAGAACACACTGCTTCTAGCATTAGTTAACAAGCCATGAACACGTTAAAAGTATGTTTCTGGAACGCAAACGGCATTCGCCAACATAAAAATGAACTTGAGCACTTCCTCACGGCAAAAAATATTGATATAATGTTGGTATCTGAGACTCATTTGACTTCGAGAAGCCTTTTTAAAATTAGTGGCTACACCTTATATGATACAAAGGACCCGAGAGGAAGAGCATGCATGAGCATGATCAGCAGTTCTAATAAAGTCAAGACTCAAGCACTATATTCTTGAGAACATTTGTGAAGACCATCTACAAGCAACAAATATTTGCATCGAAAATTTTTGTTCACATCTCGTGATATCATCGATTTACTCCCCTCCAAGATCTTCAATCAGTGAGGATCAATACGAGGATTTTTACAAAACTCTTGGCCCTTGTTTCGTAGCAGCTGGAGACTACAATGCAAAACATACGTTCTGGGGATCGCGTCTTATTACACCTAGAGGTCGAGCATTGTTCAACACAATTTCAAAAATGGGTTTGGATGTCTTTTCTAGCGGGGAGCCCACTTACTGGCCTACTGACATACAAAAAATTCCGGATGTTATAGATTTTGGGGTCATGAAAAATATCCCTAGGGAAGCTTCACATGATCTCTCCTCCGATCACTCTCCCACGATCGTTACAATTTGTAGCCCGCTAAGAAGTGACTTACCTCACCCATATGTGAAGATGACAAATCGTGTTAAATGGCTGGGGTTCAAAAAATATCTCAGTAGTCATTGTACGGAAAACATCAGGCTTAGAATTCCCGATGATATTGAACTTAACATTGCCAATCTTACCGAGAATATTAAACAGGCTGCTAAACATGCCACTACCTCCCATCCGCAGACTGGGTTTAATAGAATTTATTCTGCGGATATTGAACGTCTCGTATGTGAAAAAAGAAGAGCTAGAAGGGAATGGCAACAGCATAGATCGCCCCAACATAAAATCAGACTTAGAGAATGCACTAAACGACTCCAAGAGTTGCTTGCATTTGAAAAATCTGCTTCTCTTAAAAACTATCTGGAAAGTCTCGATGTCACAGCAGCATCTAATTACTCCTTGTGGCGCGCTGCTAAAAAACTTAAAACACCCGTTGAGTCTAAACCACCCCTGCGCACTTCTACCGGAGGATGGGCAAGAAGTAATACTGAAAAAGGTAACATATTTGCTGGTCATTTAAAAAACGTATTTACCCCAAACACATGTACTGGTGCTGTTGATTTGCCGAGCGTAGTTGCTCTACCCCCTCGACCCATAAAGTTTAAGATGCTTGATGTACAAAAACTAATTGCTGAAACCAATCCAAAGAAGGCCCCGGGTATTGATGGAATTAGTAACAAGATGCTGATGCAGTTGCCTCGTATTGCTATTAAAATCCTGTTATTCATTTTTAATGGCATTTTACGACTGGAGTATTACCCACACAGCTGGAAACTTGCCATGGTCAAAATGATTCCAAAGGCGGGTAAAGATCTTACTAAGGCTGAGTCATATAGGCCAATAAGTTTGCTGTCAACAATTTCAAAGCTCTTCGAAAAACTTCTCATGACAAAATTGTCCCCAATTCTAGCTGATAATGGATGCATACCGGACCATCAATTTGGTTTTAGAAGTCAGCATAGCACCATTAAACAATGTCATAGATTGGTTCATTTCATAAGAAGAACATTTGAAGAAAGAAAGTATTGTTCTTCCCTCTTTATTGATGTCTCTCAGGCATTTGATAAAGTGTGGCATGAAGGCCTAATTCTAAAATTGAAGACATATCTACCAATAAACATTGTAAATCTTTTGGAAAGTTACATTCTTGCGCGGAAGTTCACTGTCGTGGAAGGAGACTTCATGAGTGTGCCCGAAACTATCTCATCTGGGGTACCACAGGGGAGCATACTGGGGCCAGTTTTGTATTTGATTTATACCTGTGATATGCCTGTGAGCAGTAATATCCTCACTTCTACATTTGCTGATGATACAGCCTGCCTTAGTATGCATGAAAACCCTCACGAGGCATCCCGTTATCTTCAGGAACATATTAAGCTGTTGGAACTGTGGTTGAACCTATGGAGAATAAAAGTAAATGAACAAAAGTGTGTTCATGTCACATTTACTCTACGAAGAGACACTTGTTCCCCCATTCGAATCAACAACCAAGTTGTTCCTCAACATTCACAGGTGAAATACCTTGGTATACACCTTGACCGACGGCTTACATGGAAACACCACATTGACTCTAAGCTGACACAAATAAAACTTAAATTAACTCAGATACATTGGCTGATTGGTAGAAATTCTACCCTCAGTCTAGATTGTAAACTTTTAATATACAAGTCGCTTTTGAAACCCATATGGTGTTACGGAATTCAGCTATTGGGCGCTGCTTCAGCTTCCAATGCAGAGAGAATACAACGATTGCAAAACAAAATTTTAAGGTTAATAACATCGGCTCCATGGTACATGAAAAATTTAATTTTACATCGTGATTTAAATATGCCACTTGTGACCGCAGAAATTGCCAAATATGCAGGCAAATATTTAACAAAACTCGAGTCCCATCCTAATCCTCTTGCTCGTAATATCTTGAACTTTACTGGACACATCCGCTTGAAAAAGAGGGACACTACGGCTTTAATACGCCGCACTCCAGATGAAAGTTTTTGAAAATATTTTTGTGCTTAACACTACATTTATGTATGTATTAATAATTACTATCACTAAGTTTATGTCTGACACTGGTTGGGCCTAACAATTATATATATATATATATATATATATATATATATATATATATATATATATATATATATATATATATATATATATATATATATTTAAGATTTGAATACTTATTGTTAGTTCAGTTATTTGAAGATACAATAAATAAATTTTAGCGTGAAAAAAAAATCTTCACACATATTAAAAAGCTACATATGTATGGTATATAAGGCTTAGAATGGCTTGTTTCATACCTACATAAACAAAGACAAATTACAAGTCAATGAAGAATTATCAGGTGAGATACGAAATTATTTTGGTGTATTATTTATTTTGCATATAAATGTGATGCCAAACATATTTGAACGATGTTATCCAGTACTATCTGCTGATTTATTTTCGCTATTGGAGATAATTATGCGGATTGTAGGTGAAATGTGAGGCTCGTTATAAATGAATTAAGTTAATGGTTAAAAATTAATAAACTGAAACTTAACGAAAAAAACTAAGATAATAGAAATAAATATGAAGAATAGCGATACTTTTGAAATTAATAACACAGTCATTAAAAACTTGAACTTACAAAATACCTTGGCTTTATAATAAACCAAGCTTTAAATTTAATACTTTTAATATATTGCAAATACGTAACAAAATATAAAAAGTTCGCTTTTTGAATAAGAAATAAAATATCACTTACAGCTGCATTAAATTACATAACATCATAGTTAAACCTATTTTGAACACGGACCAACAATTCTATACACATGCTGCAGCTCAATAAAACTTGAAATAATGTAAAACGTAAAGTTTGTGGCGATGAGTATAATTCTAAAATGTGGCTAATACACCAATCTTCAGGATGGATGAATATTAAAGAATTCAACACTACCCAATTTAATAGGAAAATTAAAAAGTGAAATGGGCCAGAATACATGTGTGAGCAAAAACGATACGTAGGAACATGTCAACAATATGGAATGAGAAATGTTAATGATTTTCGAATTGAGCGAGCTATGTCAACACAAATGCAACATTCCATTTTATACAAATGTTTAAAGCTATTTAACGAACTACCAAATTACGCGAAAAGTTAAATGGATAATAATGTATGTATTCAAAAACCTAAGTATAAATTTTTAGATCTAACACAAATATTAATAACACAGTACAACATTTTTCAGGTGATTGATTCGGGGCTCAATTCTGATAATTGTTTGTGAAAGTAGCCCCAAAAAGAATAACTTCTGCTTCATTCTTTTGGTCAAGTTACGTCAGATAATAATTTAATAATTAACTTGAAGTTAGTCACGTTTTAGGCTGTTTTGTTTGTCATAATTCGAGAATCACTAGTCCGAATAAGCTGAAAAAATTAAAAAAGAAAATTAACAATTATAATTCCTTTAATCTGTTCATACAACGTTTCGCTGCATAAGCAACAGTTTCGCAGTTGTAAAAAAAATTATGAAGAAAAAAATATTTTTTGCCTAAAAAATTAAATTTTTTTATTTTTAAGTCATAAAAAATCCAAGATGGTAAAAAAGTGTTAAGTCCTATTACTTTCACGTAAAGTCGCATAATCTATGAACAAAATAAGACATAAATCATGAAAATCAATGAAAGCGTTTCGTTTTTATGCACAATTAAGTGAAGTTGGAAAAAACATTGATGACTTTTTTATTGATTCTTTATTTTGCATGAAAATAAACATTCCGATTCATATTACAGCTATTCTTACACAGAAAATATGAGATTTTTATCTATGCATGGAAACAAAATTTAGAACATTTTCAATTATTGTCACTATCCATCCTCGTTGAAGTTGACGCTTGTGGTTCTGATGACCTTATTTTCTTCGTAGGTTATCCATATTCATGTTCTGAGTCTGCATCATCATCCGAGATAGACATAATAATCAAGGGCATGTTTTGTTCAGTGTGTCCACAAATTTCAGTGTCATTTTCATCTTCGGTGCTTTCATCTTCAAACTGCATAATTTTAGAACTCCACCAACAAACCTCCGCAAGCAATGAATCCAATCTTTTGCCTTTGAATCGCTTTTCCATTGGCATGGTGGAACCTGTCTCCTTGTTCGTCTGATTCCTGAGGTAATTGTGCCAAAAATGTATCAAGATGGAAATGCAAGAAATGTAATTTTAACGTCATGGATGCATTTATTTTTTCAAAATAATACAGCAAGTTGTCCACTCGTGTCTGTATGTCATCTCGCTGTACACGGTTCTTTCCTAAAACGCCTTCGATGACTTGTTTCAATGCTCCCCATGCACATAGGTGGTTATAATGGTTTGAAAGCATATTTGTGAAAGATTCGCTTTTCATTAATTTTCGTATATTCGGTCCATTGAGAATACCTGTTTGAAATATAAAAAAAAAAAAAACATTTACGAAAAAATTATTGGTAATGCGAATATATCGAAGTGAACAAATTTAGATATGATAATATTAAAATACTGACAACGATACGTACCTTTTCTAATTTTAGCTTCACTCAGTTTTGGAAATATGGATTTCAAACAGTCATAGGCGTCATCAATATCTTTGACTACCACTTCGACGAATTTCCCAGCTATTTTTAATTTCATGTGGAGCTATGGCAACAAAATATCAAAGGTTTATTCCGTAATTTTAATTGTTTCTCGAGCTCGGGAGTTCTTACTTTCCAATCTTTACATTGATGTTGATTTCCTGTGTATCGTGAATCCCAATTACAAAGGAAGCAGTAGTATTTTGGAAAACCGCCCTTTAATACAATGCCTTGTATTATGTTGACAACCTTTAGATCGTAACAAATCTTCAATTTGTGTACATTATAGTTGATTTTCGCCAAAATTTCGCCCAATGATTCATACGTTTCCTTCATAGTTGTGCTGAATCCCAATTGAATGGACGGTTTTTTGTTCGTTTTGTGCAATAGCACAGCCTTCAAACTTGAAACTAAACGCCAGTCGCCAGCGATATAATCCATTCCCAATTTTTTCACTAAACTTGGCATATCATGGGAGTAGATGAACGTATTTGCTTCGTCAACGGAATAAAATTTCTGAAAATCAGCTTGGCGTTGTCGGTATGATGTTGCGCTGACATTTTGCTGTGTCAGTTTTCTGCTTTTCAAAAATGATATCAACATTTCGGAGTTTTGTTGTGATAGTCCCATCTTAGCCACAATGTAATCCATTTCGATTTGTGTTAGCGGTTGTGGTCCATTATTTTCAATATCGGGTGTCCAATCAGCATCGTTCAAATTGGTCGGATTGGTGAAAACGGTTTCGGCTTGCAGGGACACAGTATCCTGACTCGGAGGTTTAGGTGTATCGGTATCAGCAGCGCGTTTAACAGGAAGTGTGGCAGTAAAAGCGGCAATGTATACTTTTGTTTTCAATTGTTTTCTGTTTAATCCATGACGAGAATTTATGCATGCGTGGCACCTGGATTCATCATGTCCAGTTAGGTCTTCCACCCAAATTACTGGCTTCATAAAAGAAAACTGTCCACCTTTTCCATGTATCCACATTATAAGGGTATTACAACAATTTTTGCACACTGTGTTCGGCGTAAAATTTGCACCACTTAAATCTGCTTCATCAAAGTAATGACAATATGCTGTTTTGAAATCCTCAGTAATCAATTTTTTTCGATCCAGTTGGCTTCTTTTTGGGACGATATGACCACAAATGTAACAAATAATTATCCAATTTTGGGCACTTGTTACTTTTCCATATTAAAATATATTATATGTTGTTATTCACCTTTAAAAACCGGAGAAAAATAAACTTGTACTTTTTGCGTTCGTCGAATCTTGTTAAATGACAAAAATCGATCCAAGAGCACCTATAAGTACTAAAAATTTCAATATTTTACTAGCAGGTACTTATGAATGGGCGCATATTTTGAAACGTTCCAAAACATTATTCGGAATAGTGGTTCTCGAGTTATGACAAACAAAAGATCCTAAAACGTTAAAAATTCCACTATACGATACTTACTAACTTCAAATTAATTATTAAATTATTATTTGACGTACCTTGACCAAACGAATTATGCAGAAGTTCTTCTTTTTGGGGCTACTTTCATAAACAATTATCAGAATTGAGTCCCGAAATCATGTGTTGTCCTGTGTAATACATGATATTAATGATTTGAACAAGGAAATATTTATAATAATACTAAATAAAAAATAAACAAATATTATTGTTTGCGGTTTGGCTTAGCTAAGTATATGGCTGCATTTCATTGGCGCTAACCAAATCATCATCAAACTCGTATACTTATACCAATCCGTATACTTATACCCCTCTCCATTTTTCCAATATGACAACTAATCTTCTTGAGAAATTAAAAAAAAAAATATTTTTTTTCAAATTGCATTTATAAAGCTTGCAAGATTATTTCAGATATCCCACTACTATATTCCATTTATACACTCGTTGGACCACCATTTCTATATAGTGTATAGTACCAGCCCCTCCCCATTTTTCCAATATGACCACTAATCTTCTCAAGAAATTACATTTGTTTAAACGAACTATATTGCTGCTATGTATTTTGCCTTCCGTATTGGCACGGTTTCATTAAGAAATTCCTGAAGCACATTTCCTGATATATAGTTTTTTATCCTTGTCGTAGTTCCTTCTAATGAACCTAGTCCATTTTGGGATTTCTGTTAACTGGTTAACAGAGCTCTGTTAAATGCGAAATTGTCATTACTAAAAAATATGGTTTTTATCTGTACTAGTTAAATTTAAATTTATCTTCACACAGTTAATAATTTAAAATATTTAGGCTTTATATAATTGATAAAATTTTAAAATTTAAAGACCACATTGAATACGTTTGTAAAAAAATAGATTTAAAAAATTGTCTTTTTTAAACGAATAAGAAATAAAATATCCACATTAACGGCAATTAATATAAGTATATAATACTATTTGTTAGATTCTGTAAGCCTTTTTACAGAATTTCATTAGCACTCTGATGAAAATAAAACGAATCTTTTACTTCGTTGGTGCTAACAAGTGATCTGTTTTATTGAAAAGAATTTTAGCAACTGAACTAAAAATTTCTAAAACCAAATAACATTTCATACAAAATTAAAATACAAAAGGCAGCAAAATTACTTCATTATCGAGATTATCATTATCATTACAAAACTACAGTTAGTTTTATTAATATTTTTACATGTAGATTTGTTATTGTCAACAAAAAAATGCAATCTTTACATGTAGATTTGTTATTGCCAACAAATATGTGAAGCTAGAGTGCTTTGACATATATACACACTCAGATACATACTTAAATAAGTAAGTGAAGCAAATGAAAAATAAATATATGTAGATCAATTTAAAAGGTACAGGGCCGGAGCTGCGGTTAACATCCTCCCCCCTTGGAAGGCTGAGGCTTTCAACTTGGTGTTTATCAATTGGTAATACGGCTAGCCTTGCAACAGCTCTCTTCGTCTCTTTACTGCTGGTTCGAACCACTGCAACGCGAGCTACTCCATCTTCTCCAGGTATGATGTCAATCACCCGACCCATTTGCCATTGAAGAGGTGGAAGATTTTCATCTTTTAGTAAGACCATATCACCTTTAGCAATATTAGCAGAGGAGGTGCGCCATTTTGAACGCTCTTGCAGGAGAGTAAGATACGCTGTGCTCCACTTCTTCCAAAACGTTTGTTGCATGAAGGAAATTTGTTGCCATCTATTTAAACGAGATATGTTTATATCAGTAATATCGGGTTCAACGATAGAAGTTAATGGTGCTCCTATTAAGAAATGACCTGGAGTGATAACGTCCAGACCATTTGGATTGTCCGAAATTGGACATAGTGGCCGAGAATTCAAAATGAAAGATACTTGGTACACCAACGTCCGCAATTCATCAAATGAAAGTATTGAGAGACCCAAAACACGTTTAAAATGATATTTTGCCGCCTTTACCGCGGCCTCCCAGAGGCCCCCAAAATGTGGAGACCGTGGCGGAATAAATTTCCAATAAATACCGTCATTTAGGCACTCTTGATATACAATGTCCAAATGTGATTTACTTACGAAAAGTTTTTTCAGTTCCAACAACTCGTTTTTGGCACCAACAAAATTTGTAGCGTTATCAGACCATATCGTATGCGGCTTTCCTCTAATTGAAATAAAACGTTTTAGTGCTGCTAAAAATGCTGGAGTTGACAGCTCTGAAACAAGCTCCAAGTGTGAAGCCTTCGTTGCAAGACAAACGAAAATACAAACGTAGCATTTTACAGGTGGCTGTTTTCTCACTCCAGACTTGTAATAAAAGGGTCCACAAAAATCAATGCCAGTTGTGTAAAATGTTCTGCACTGTAATACACGATCCCGAGGTAAATTTCCCATGATATGCTGTGCGTACTTGGGCCTCAATCGAAAGCATTGAATGCATTTTGAAATTTTTTTTTTTTTTTTTAAATTTAGAAAGATATTTTTTTAAAGATATTTTTTTTTTTTAATTAATTAACAAACACAAACTGCGAAGCTACTTGGCTTATCTGCAGAGACACCCGGAGTCTGCGGCAGGAGTCGAACCTGCGACCTTCGGACTACCAGTCTAGTACACTAGCTACTAGTCTACGAAGGCACTCATTGACTGCAGTTACAGCCTTTCGTCCACCAAGGGGCCAATACTGCATTCGGATTGTGGCAAGTAAGCACTGTGGGCCAGCATGTAGAAGTTTTTGATGAAAACCCATTACTAAAGCACGAGTAAAAGGGTGAAGTTTTGGTAATACGATGGGATGTTTTGCTTCAAAGTTTAAGTCCGAGTTTTCAAGTCTGCCTCCGACACGAATCAGATTTGTAGAGTCTATAAACGGTGCTAATGGGTAAAGCTTGCTTGATGCTGATACTGGCCTATTTGCCTTTAACGCATTATATTCTGTCGAAAAATATATTTTTTGTATATTACGTATTAACAAATTTGTACCCATTTTTAATTCAAATGGTGTTAATGAGCCTGATTTGATTTCTTTACGTAATGCGAATTTCAAAACTGCGAATTTATAGACATAACCAAAAATACGTTGCATTTGAGAAAAAGAATTGTGATACTTGCAACTGACTGACCAATCATTTACAGGAGTGGCGACTAACACCGTTCGTCTTCTTTCGGGTAAGTCAGTCATAAATTTTAAAAGTTTTGGCCAGGTCGTGCAGTCTTTCCTTAAGAAGTTTGGACCACGTTTCCAGAGGTCTGATGATAGAAGTTCTTCTGGTAAAGCACCTCTGGATAAAATGTCTGCTGGATTTAGAGCCGTAGGGACATGATGCCAAGTCATCTGGTTTGTAAGATTTTGGATGCGACTTACTCTATTGGCTACAAAAACGTTGAAATTTGATGATTCCTCGCGCAGCCAAGATAATACAATCATAGAGTCTGACCAGCAATGCACTTCACATTGCTTTGGAAAAGAATTTAGAACAGCATTTACGAGTTCGGCTAATAGCAAGGCTGCTGATAGTTCTAGTTTTGGAATTGTGATTGTTTTTAATGGCGAAACTCGCGACTTAGAACATAATAAGTTTGTTCTAACGACTCCATTGAGCTCGCTGCGTACGTAGACACACGCACCATATGCTGCCAAACTTGCATCGCAAAATGCATGAATTTGCACCAAAGCATTTGCCATTTGAACAAAACGAGGAAACACTAAACTATGTACTATAGATAGTTTTGCAATAAAGTCAGTCCATCCTGAGTGCAGAGATTGCGGCAAACTTTCATCCCAATTCAAATTGTGTTTCCACAATATCTGCATAAATAGTTTTGCCTTTGTCATAATAGGACCAATAAGACCCAAGGGGTCGTACATGCGGGCGATGGTAGACAGTATAGATCGTTTAGATACGATGCCGTTATAAGGCGGTAGTAAAAATGAAAAAATTAAGTCGTCGGACTTTGGGTTCCACACAAGACCCAGAGTTTTCGTTATGGCAGTTCCATCATGAAATTTGAAAAATTGTTCGCATTCGGTCGACGAAACATCCTCCAAAACCGCTGATTCGTTAGAGCACCACTTTCGAATAGGAAAATTGCCCGCTTTATGCAACTCTGTAACTTGCTGGCGAATTTTCCTCACCTCATCAACGGAGTCACCTCCCGATATCATGTCATCAACAGAAAAATCTCGTCTTACAATTTTTGCAGCTTTTGGAAAATTATTTTCTTCATAAAATGTGAGCTGATGCATGGCACGGATGGCTAAAAATGCAGCAGGTTTTGTGCCATAGGTAACCGTGTTCAATTTGTAAGTTTTAATGTCCTCATTTGGTGTTTCTCTCCATAATATACACTGCAAATAATCATCCGGATGAGTTACCTTAACACATCGGTACATTTTGCAGATGTCCCCAGTAAGTGCTATTTTAAATAAACGAAAACGTAGAATAGTGTTGAAAAGTTTGGATTGTATTGTGGGTCCCGTATAAAGAATATCATTTAGTGAGACACCTGATAGTGATTTGGCTGAACCATCAAAAACTACCCGCAATTTTGTGGTTGTGCTATCTTCCTTTTTTACACAATGATGAGGTAGATAATGAGCTTTCTTATCAGGGGATGTCGAAAGTAAGGACATGTGTTTTAATTCTATGTATTCATTCATAAAATTTACGTATTGCGTTTTAGTATCTGGACATTTGTTAAGTTTTTTTTCCAGGGCCTTAAAACGTCGTAATGCTGGCTCAAATGAATCACCAAGAACACTAATTGGCTTGGCCTTTGGCAAATTTACAGAATACTCACCAGAATTAAGTCGAGTGGTTGTTTGTTTGAAAAAGCTTTCGCAATAGGCATCATCATCTGCATAAGTGCATGTATCGTGGAAATTATCTTCTATTTCCCAAAATTTTTTAATAAGATCGCCCACATCTTGTTCTCCTTTCTCATCTAGATGGTTGCAAGTTGTGGCCAATGCTAAAGAGTTTGATGAGGTAGACACACCACCTGAAACTACCCATCCGAACAAGGTTTTTTGCAAAATGGGTAGGTTTTTATTTAAACGAATTTGTCCAACACACATTAATTTAAAGAATAGGCTGGCACCGATTAGAATATCAACACGTCCCTGTTTATAGAATAAGGGATCTGCCAATTTGATGTTGTTTGGAATGTTCCAGCTGCTTCTGTTTGCGCATTCATTAGGTTTATAGTCAGTTATGGAGGGAACTATAACAGCAGGAAAGGAAGTTGAAAAATTTCCAATTTGAGACTTCACTATGACATCAACAAATTTGTCAGCTACGACTGCATTATCCCCTATACCAGAAAACACTATGTTAGATTTGTTTGTCTGCAATTGAAGTTGTTTTGCAAAACGAGTTGTTATAAAGTTTAGTTGAGATGCTGAGTCCAAAATGGCACGGCAAGGTATAAATGAGCCAGAGGTATTTTTTACTAACACAATTGCTGTAGCTAATAAAACATTATAATCAATGCATGGGCCGTGTGCTGTAGAAGACTGAGAGGAGGAAGACGAAACAAGTGCTGACTGCGATGTTGACGTTGCTGTTATCTCCGTTGCTGTCTCAGATTTCGAATAATTAACTGGAGAACAGTCAGATATGTGCAATAACGAATGGTGCTTAGACGTGCAATGATGACAGTGACCTTGCAATCTTTCAACATGTGCCCTTTTCGTAAGCAATTCAAACAAAGTTGTAATTTTTTGACTTCTTTAAAACGAGAGTTTGGGAAAAGATTTTCGAAACGCGAACATTTTGATATGAAATGATCTTTAGCATTGCAAAATGTACATAGACGCAATGCCGATGCAGAGGCTACAAGAACATTTCGTCCATGATTTTTGTTTTTGGAGTTTTGATATAAGGGCTGTCTAGGCATAGAGTTTTCAATTGTTTCAAGAAAGCGGCATCTTTTATCTAAAAACGATTCAAGAGAAACCCAGGTAGGCAGCTCCTCTTCCCATTTTGCTTTAGACTTTAAGTCAAACTTTGAAGTCACTACATGGATTAAAAACCCATCAATTCTAGTTAAATTAAAAATTTCTTTTATATGAGATTGAAAAATTACCAATTTGTTGTCGAAACGTCTTTTTAATAGTTCAATGGCTTTATCATAGTTGGCATCAGTTGGATCCAATGATGATATGGTATCTAAAGCAGCACCCTTCAAGCAGGCACGTAGATGTTGAAACTTTTCTATTTTTGTTATGTTGTCTTTATCAATAACGGTGCAAAACATGGAGAAGAAATCAGTCCACTCTAGGTACGATCCTGAAAACGACGGTATTTTTAATTCAGGTAACCTGGAACTACGGTTAGGTAAAACGTGCGATGGGACTTCATCAAAGGAAAACTGACGAAAGGTTGAAGAGCGTGGATGGGATTGTTTTTCTGTATTCCTTACGTTGTCTAATTGTCGAGTTAGTTTAGCCTTCAACTCGAAATAAACGTTCATGAATTTGTATCGGGCATCGCTCTGCATCAGACTGTTGTCCATTTCCTCTAAGGAGGTCTGAGCTTGATCAAAGTTGTTGTTGAGATTCTCGACGAATTCGAGACGAACCAATAGATCATCAGCGTCGTACTCCTTCAATTGTACTGAGCTTAGTGCTATATTTAAGTTACTTAGCTGCCTGGAGATAGTGATGACCTTATTTTGGTAAGTCGATAAATTTCCATTAGCAGTGGAAATATCTTCTTTCAGTCATTATAAAGCCTTTATTGATATCGAATATATTACCAAATTAAGATCACGTCGGGGTCACCAATGTTAGATTCTGTAAGCCTTTTTACAGAATTTCATTAGCACTCTGATGAAAATAAAACGAATCTTTTACTTCGTTGGTGCTAACAAGTGATCTGTTTTATTGAAAAGAATTTTAGCAACTGAACTAAAAATTTCTAAACCAAATAACATTTCATACAAAATTAAAATACAAAAGGCAGCAAAATTACTTCATTATCGAGATTATCATTACAAAACTACAGTTAGTTTTATTAATATTTTTACATGTAGATTTGTTATTGTCAACAAAAATGCAATCTTTACATGTAGATTTGTTATTGCCAACAAATATGTGAAGCTAGAGTGCTTTGACATATATACACACTCAGATACATACTTAAATAAGTAAGTGAAGCAAATGAAAAATAAATATATGTAGATCAATTTAAAAGGTACAGGGCCGGAGCTGCGGTTAACACTATTATTAAACCACATTTTGAATTTGGTTCAACAATAATATATTCCAGCTATTCAGATCAACAACAAAAGGTTACAAAAGTTACAAAACAAAGCTATGCGCTCGATACTAAAATGTAATCGATATACTTCAATAAACTTAAACTCATTAAAATGGTTAAATATCTGTCAGAGGCTACAACTCAACACAATTTGCTTTATAAAGAAATTAGATATGGGAGATGCGCCGCGCTATTTAAGTGACCAGACAAGATATGTAGGAGAGGTTCAGCCGTATAATTTAAGAAATGCTAATGATTTCAGGCTTCAACTGACACACACAAATGAGATGCAAAATTTACTATTATATAAAGGACTGAGGTTATATAATTCAATACCAAATAATATTAAAAATGAACCGAACATGAAAATATTTCGAAACAAAATTGTAAATTTAATTAAAAATAATGTTATTAATCAGAGCATGTAAAAGCTTTATTTATATACTTATATAATATGTGATTTTTATAAAGTATTATACATACTACTTATTTCAAATAAAAAACAAAAAAACAACAAAAAAAACTTCCTGGGCCACCATCTCTATATAGTGTGAGGTACCAGCCACTACCCATATTTCCAATATGACCACTAATCTTCGTAAGAAATTAAAAAAAAACCTTTTTTCAAATCGCATTTATTAAGCTTCCAGTATTATTTCAGATAACCCTTTATTATATTCCATTTAAGCACTCTCTGGACTACCATCTCTATATAGTGTTTCGACCAGCCCCTCTCCATTTTTCTAATATGACCGCTAATCTTCTCAAGAAATTACATTTGTTCAAACGAGCTTTATTGCTGCTCTAACATGTAAGCTGCCTTCCGTATTGTCACAGTTTCATTAAGAAATTCCTGGAGCATATTTACTGATATGTAGTATTTTTATCCTTGTCGTAGTTCCTACATTTCTCCTTTTAAATGAACCATGTACATTTTGAAATTTCTGTTAACTGCTTAACAGAGCTCTGTTAATTGCAAAATAGTAAAAAAATATGATTTTGTCTGTACTAGTTAAATTTAAATTTATCTTGACACACATTAATGATTTAAATGCAACATTCCCATTTATATAAGTGTTTCAAGCTATTTAACGAATTACCAAATTATATGAAAAATTAAAATGATGTATTCAAATCCATATGTGTAAATTTCCTAAGATTTAACACAAATATGTATTAATAATAACACTGTACAACAAAAAACATTTTTTGGCTGTACTTTAGATAAAAGTATGTGGACTATATGGATTTTGATGCGCTAAACTCAAATCTGCTTTCAGTTTTTCTCTATCACGTAGGGATTTTTTTATGGGCGTGGCTAATTTTGACACCTAAATTAGTCAGACATACTAATATACTTCCTTATAACTCGAGAACCGCTATTTCGATTTTAATATATAATAGACCAAAAAATGCACTACAAAATTATGTTAAAAAGTTTATAGCAATTTTTTCCTATCTTTAATTGTTTCGGAGTTATTCAGAATTTAATAACGAAAAAAAATTTATGCGAAATTCGTTAATTTTTTTGTTTTAAAAATGCAATAAAAAATCAGAAACACAGAAGTTTACATTTTTTGTCATTTTTCTTAAAGCCGCATATCCCAGAAATAAAACAAGCTATAAATCATGAAAATCCATCAAGAAATCTTATTCACAATATTCACAATTTAAAGCTGGTACCCCAAAATGGAAAAATGTGTGTAATGCATTAAATGCAGTCACACTTACAATTGGCGATACTATTGAAAAGGCATTGCGGGCAGGTAACAGAACTAAAAAAAATATAAAATAAAGAACTTTTGGTATAAGTACTACGTTATGTTCGCCCATCAGTTGCCATACAGTAACTGTTTGTGAAACCGAAAAGTTAATTGTTATCCGCAACAAAATTAAAACAGAGAAGTAAAAATTTTAGCTTATGCTGAATTTGAAAGATATTAATTGATAATTTCTTCAAATATTTATTGGTTAGTATTATTATTAATAATTGAAAATGTTGTGTTTATGATGTGAAGTTTCGTTTCAAATTGTTGCAGGGTGAAAAATGCCAAGGTTTTGTAGAAATTCTGCTGATTCATTCTGCTATGTATGTGGTAATTTGACTTTAAAATCGCAACGGCAGACAATAACTTTGTATGACTACAACACGTGGGTTTACAAGAATAAAGTCATATATCCAAATATTTCATCTGCTAAACGACCAGTTCCTCTAAGTAGCAATGATTTACCTCCAATGTCCCCTACAAATGACGAAGAAGATGCTAGGTCTGCCAGGACTGAATCGAGTTACGCCACCATGGCTGCTTCTGCAAGTTCAACATTTACAAGTCCAAGGAGCAAACGTTATTTTCCGAAACAGTCTGACCTGAATGACTTAGTTCGTGATTTAGGGCTTTCAAAAACAAAGGCTGAACTCTTGCATCTAGACTGAAGCAATGGAATGTGGTAAATAAAGACGTGAAAGTGACATACTTTCGAAGGGAAGAAGAATATTTGAGATACTTAAGCAAAGACGGGGATTTAATATTTTATGATAATGCTGATGGTCTTTTTCGAGAATTTTCATTCAGTGATAAGTCTGAAGAATGGCGGCTTTTTAGTGATTCATCAAAGACGAGTTTGAAAGCAGTTTTGCTTCACAATGGCAATAAATATCCATCAGTCCCACTCGCGTATTCAAGAAAAATGAAAGAAAACTATTATAATATGAAGATGCTACTTGACAAAATTAAATACACCCATTACTCATGGAGCGTTTGTGCTGATTTTAAAGTTCTAGCAATGTTAAATGGATTGCAATGTGGATACACTAAATTCTGTTGCTTTTTATGTGAATGGTATAGTCGCTCAAAAGTTAAAAGTTGGCCAAAAAGAGTAAATTTTATTCCAGGAGAAAAAAATGTTCCAGAACAACCTTTAGTTCAGAAGAACAAAATTATTCTACTATCTCTTCATATAAAGCTAGGCCTAATGAAAAACTTTGTTATAGCAATGAACAAGGCTGGTGATGGCTTTCTATATCTTAAGAGCAAATTTCCTCGAATCAGCGATGCAAAAGTAAAAGAAGCAATTTTTATTGGTCCACAACTTCGTTGGCCGTTCAACTTCGTCTTTAAGACGAAGTTGAACGGCGTGGAAGAAAGAGCATAGACGGCTTTTGTGAATGTGTGTAAAATTTTTTTGGGAAATAAAAGAAGTGAAAAATACCATGAAATCGTTCACGAACTGCTTTCTGCCTACGAGGCTCTAATATGCAATATATGCCTTAAAATTCATTTTTTGGACTCTCACTTGGATTTTTTCCCAAAATCTTGGTGCCGTATCAGATAAACATGGTGAACAGTTTCATCAAGACATTCAACATATAGAAAGGCGTTACAATGGAAAATCGTCAGAAGGAATGCTTGCAAATTTTTGTTGGTCGATTCGACGAGAAAATAAACGGTTAAATGTCAATTAACAAATATTAAGATACTTTTTCATTTTTAAAAGTTTTTAAAATACAAATATTTTTATTACAAAAATCGTGTTTTATTTCAAACAAGTTTTAAGTTAAGTTTTATACTATTAAGCTAGCAATATTTCTTAAACCTGAATAATCTTAACGCTTCTGGATTATTTTATTGGCAGCATACCAACATTCATAAAAAGTCATAAAGTGAAAAATATTTGCGGCTTTAAGGTGAATTCACCCATTCGTTCTGAACGTTCCGAATGTTTTTTTATATGTAGTTTGACGTCTCTATTTTTGAGAGAGAAAAAGAAAGAGAGTAAATTTAATGCGGAACAATTTTTGCTTGAATTGGTTTAATAATTAAACCGATTCAAGCAAAAATTGTTCCGCATTAAATTATTAGTATTAAATTAAATTATTAGTATTAAATTAAACTTTAATTTTAATTATCGTCCCGAACGAATTGAACTGTGCTGCCAGATATATACATTTTTTATGTAAAATTTAAATGAGCTGCCACATCATATCATATGTCAGGGATCGGCAAAAATACATATAAACATTTTGTTTGCGCTCACATACACACATAAAGAATCAGTGTTACCAGATCTGACATTTTCCTGTCATACCTAGATTTGAAATCTTAAATCTCCATTCCCTCATAAAAATTTTGTTCATAAAAACTAGTATTTCCTAAGGTTAATGTTGTATTTTCAATATCTCTTTCAAAAGTGACTCGTTTATTTTATATTAAATAAGTTGATGCTTTTGTACATTGATGTAAACTAATATGACAGGGTAACTTGTATAATTATTAAATGAAAACATTTAGAAAGTTAACAACGTTAACGTAGATGTTAACGTTATTTATATTTTATAATAACTATACAACATCTCCCTTTACAATAATAACTTTTTTTAAATGTGTATAATAAGAGATAATATATAGGTAATATAATACTAATATAATACATACATATGTATGTATATTTTTATTTTTTAAGTTTTGTTTTTTTTTTAACTTAATATTATTGCTAAACCATTTATTAGAAATATTTTTTAAAAATAAAAAACTACAAATCAAGCCTTTCCGGTCGCCTTATTTTTCTTCCCTTACGTGTTACATATTGCTCATCACAATTATTAGTGCCTTTATCATCCTGATGAATTACTTCATCCCTTTGCCTATCATCCTCACCAGTTTCATCTACTTGTTTCTCCCCATTCCCATTGCTAGCTAAGTCGTCAACATTTGCTCTAGCCTTAGGTGATTTTCCCACATCTTACGCTAAAGTAGCCAGGAGGCTATATAGGGACAATCTCCGCTACGCGGTCATTGACACCTCACGTCCGACTGGCAAAATACCAGAAAATCAACAACAAGTGGTTGAAGATCTGATAAATAACGCG
The DNA here is from genome assembly GCA_963681545.1 of Germaria angustata. Lineage (NCBI taxonomy): Eukaryota > Metazoa > Arthropoda > Insecta > Diptera > Tachinidae > Germaria > Germaria angustata. Next base: position 42,551,975 of record OY813002.1, read on the forward strand.
ATATTGGAATACGTTATGGCAACCGATAACGGATAAACGATAAAAAGCTGCGAGTTTCAAAGGAGCGTGCTGTTGCTAAGATTAGCATCGCAGACGTGCGCAGCTACCCTAAAGGAGTTGGTAGAAGGAATCCCTCCGCCATGGGAAGGCTGTAAGCTGGAACTGGTGGAAGGGAGAAATATACCAACTCTAACCAAGGCAACCTTCTACATCAAAGGATGGGGATGCAAATTCACATCCGACCGTGTTTTGGAGGTTATTGGTAAACAAAACAAAGAACTGGCGGTAGAGAAATGGGAGGTGTTCCACAGAGAGGAGGACCAAAATGGAACTCTTTTTGTGGTGGGCATCGACCAAGGATCTATTTCCAGCCTTTCCAAATCTGAAGGGAAGGTGTTCTTTGTTTCAAAAGCTGTCTATTTCAAAATAGGCAAGTCCTGTATCGGCAGCCAGGGGAAAACCACCCCCATCAACGATAGGACAAACAAGGCACAGGCTGCATCTAGCCAAAATCAGGCGGGTGTCTCGGAGGTCCAGACGGCCAAGGAGGAGTTGGAGCAAAACATCACCAACTCCCAAGAGGACCGCCTATTAGAAGGATGATGTGGGAGCTCATCCAAATTAACCTTCACCGGAGCGAGACGGCAACTCACGCTTTGATGGAGAAAATTAACAAAGGTAAGATACATGTGGCATTAATACAAGAACCCTGGACGACAAAAAACAGGGTTAATGGATTAAACCATGTAAACTACCAATTATTTTATGCTAAAACAGGGAATCGTCCGAGGACCTGTATTCTTAGTCACAAAAATTTATGCTTTCTTTTATCCACAGAGTTGTCAACAGCAGACGCAACAGTACTGAAGCAGGGAAATGGAAACATATGCCTAGCATCAGTATACTTGCCGTATGATGCACCGACACTACCACCAACGTCGGAATTACAACACTTGGTAGAAGATTGCAGAATAAAAGGTAGGAAAGTACTAATCGGATGCGATACTAATTCGCATCATATTGCATGGGGTAGTACTAACATTAATAAAAGGGGACAGGCTCTTTTAGAATTTCTGAATACTAACGATCTATTAACTGTTAATACTGGTAATACGCCTACCTTTATTAATAGAGTTAGAGCGGAGGTATTAGATGTAACCATATGTTCTGAAAACGTAATCGATGAAATTGCTGAATGGAGGGTTCTGAACGAGCACTCATTCTCAGATCATCGTTATATTATGTTTAAAATTGCAAGGCAACCGCCAGAACCTATAACCTTTCGAAACAGGGCTAAAACTGATTGGGCAAAATTCGAAAGGTCACTTGATTCTCATTTAGGGCAGGTTTCTTTAAATCGCCTAGAAAGAGAGGACATAGACAGTAGAGTCAAAATCATTACGGACGCTTTAGTTGAGTCGTTTGAAGAGAGTTGCCCACTTCGGGAAAGAAAATCCCCATACGAGAAACCCTGGATGACAGGGGAGATTCGGGCAATGGGGAGGGAAGTCCGCCGACTCTATAATAGAGCGAAACGTAAAAGATTATCAGTATATTGGGAGGATTATCGTGATAAACTCCGAAATTACAACAAGAGAATAAGAACAGCTAAACGTACATCCTGGAGGCTTTTCTGTGAACAGCTGGACAGTGTAAGCGATGTTTCTAAAATTAAAAAATTTTTGTCAAAAGCCCACATCCAGGCTGAATCATTAGTGGATGAAACGGGCAAGACAATTGAAAATGTGGAGGAAACCATTAAACTCCTCATGGATACACATTTTCCATGCAGCCCGGCCGAACTTTCGGCTATGCTGGACGATGGGAGAAGTGGTGAACATGAGGTGCCTATTATCAGCGATAGGATGGTTATGGAAGCGATAAAAAGGTTTTCTCTGTTTAAGGCTGCGGGTCCGGATGGTATCTTTCCGGCGATCCTGCAGAATGGGATGAATTTAGTTTCGACACATCTTGCAGGAATTTATAATGCATGCCTAACACACGCATATATTCCAGTAGGCTGGCAGGAAGCGAGGGTAGTGTTTATCCCCAAACCTGGCAAGCCAAATTATTCTTCACCAAAGGCTTATAGACCAATAAGCCTAACTTCCTTCTTGCTGAAAACCATGGAGAGGATAATCGACGACATGGTTAAAGGCAGGATCGCAGGCCATATGCTGAGGTTCAAGCAACACGCATACGTCAAACGTAGATCAGTGGACACTGCATTGCATAATGTGGTGTACTTTATAGAAAGGTCTCTTAATGAAAAGATGTACACTCTCGCGGTTTGCATTGACATTGAGGGGGCTTTCAACAACGTGCATACCGACACACTTATCCATTCTCTGGACCAGTTTAATGTCAACCGGGCGATACGCGACTGGATTGGCAGTATGCTAAGGAACAGATGGATTAATTGTGAGGCGCGCAATGTAAGTATAAGAAAAAGGGTGCAATGTGGAACTCCAAAAGGGGGGATTTTATCACCCCTTCTATGGACCACAACAATATATACCCTTATTAGGACTCTGACCGATGAGGGATTCGAGACAGTCTGCTATGCAGATGACGTCATGATACTTCTGAAGGGAAGGGATCCAAATCATTTGTGCAGGAAGGCCGAGGAGGCATTAACCTCAGTCATAAATTTTAAAAGTTTTGGCCAGGTCGTGCAGTCTTTCCTTAAGAAGTTTGGACCACGTTTCCAGAGGTCTGATGATAGAAGTTCTTCTGGTAAAGCACCTCTGGATAAAATGTCTGCTGGATTTAGAGCCGTAGGGACATGATGCCAAGTCATCTGGTTTGTAAGATTTTGGATGCGACTTACTCTATTGGCTACAAAAACGTTGAAATTTGATGATTCCTCGCGCAGCCAAGATAATACAATCATAGAGTCTGACCAGCAATGCACTTCACATTGCTTTGGAAAAGAATTTAGAACAGCATTTACGAGTTCGGCTAATAGCAAGGCTGCTGATAGTTCTAGTTTTGGAATTGTGATTGTTTTTAATGGCGAAACTCGCGACTTAGAACATAATAAGTTTGTTCTAACGACTCCATTGAGCTCGCTGCGTACGTAGACACACGCACCATATGCTGCCAAACTTGCATCGCAAAATGCATGAATTTGCACCAAAGCATTTGCCATTTGAACAAAACGAGGAAACACTAAACTATGTACTATAGATAGTTTTGCAATAAAGTCAGTCCATCCTGAGTGCAGAGATTGCGGCAAACTTTCATCCCAATTCAAATTGTGTTTCCACAATATCTGCATAAATAGTTTTGCCTTTGTCATAATAGGACCAATAAGACCCAAGGGGTCGTACATGCGGGCGATGGTAGACAGTATAGATCGTTTAGATACGATGCCGTTATAAGGCGGTAGTAAAAATGAAAAAATTAAGTCGTCGGACTTTGGGTTCCACACAAGACCCAGAGTTTTCGTTATGGCAGTTCCATCATGAAATTTGAAAAATTGTTCGCATTCGGTCGACGAAACATCCTCCAAAACCGCTGATTCGTTAGAGCACCACTTTCGAATAGGAAAATTGCCCGCTTTATGCAACTCTGTAACTTGCTGGCGAATTTTCCTCACCTCATCAACGGAGTCACCTCCCGATATCATGTCATCAACAGAAAAATCTCGTCTTACAATTTTTGCAGCTATTGGAAAATTATTTTCTTCATAAAATGTGAGCTGATGCATGGCACGGATGGCTAAAAATGCAGCAGGTTTTGTGCCATAGGTAACCGTGTTCAATTTGTAAGTTTTAATGTCCTCATTTGGTGTTTCTCTCCATAATATACACTGCAAATAATCATCCGGATGAGTTACCTTAACACATCGGTACATTTTGCAGATGTCCCCAGTAAGTGCTATTTTAAATAAACGAAAACGTAGAATAGTATTGAAAAGTTTGGATTGTATTGTGGGTCCCGTATAAAGAATATCATTTAGTGAGACACCTGATAGTGATTTGGCTGAACCATCAAAAACTACCCGCAATTTTGTGGTTGTGCTATCTTCCTTTTTTACACAATGATGAGGTAGATAATGAGCTTTCTTATCAGGGGATGTCGAAAGTAAGGACATGTGTTTTAATTCTATGTATTCATTCATAAAATTTACGTATTGCGTTTTAGTATCTGGACATTTGTTAAGTTTTTTTTCCAGGGCCTTAAAACGTCGTAATGCTGGCTCAAATGAATCACCAAGAACACTAATTGGCTTGGCCTTTGGCAAATTTACAGAATACTCACCAGAATTAAGTCGAGTGGTTGTTTGTTTGAAAAAGCTTTCGCAATAGGCATCATCATCTGCATAAGTGCATGTATCGTGGAAATTATCTTCTATTTCCCAAAATTTTTTAATAAGATCGCCCACATCTTGTTCTCCTTTCTCATCTAGATGGTTGCAAGTTGTGGCCAATGCTAAAGAGTTTGATGAGGTAGACACACCACCTGAAACTACCCATCCGAACAAGGTTTTTTGCAAAATGGGTAGGTTTTTATTTAAACGAATTTGTCCAACACACATTAATTTAAAGAATAGGCTGGCACCGATTAGAATATCAACACGTCCCTGTTTATAGAATAAGGGATCTGCCAATTTGATGTTGTTTGGAATGTTCCAGCTGCTTCTGTTTGCGCATTCATTAGGTTTATAGTCAGTTATGGAGGAAACTATAACAGCAGGAAAGGAAGTTGAAAAATTTTCAATTTGAGACTTCACTATGACATTAACAAATTTGTCAGCTACGACTGCATTATCCCCTATACCAGAAAACACTATGTTAGATTTGTTTGTCTGCAATTGAAGTTGTTTTGCAAAACGAGTTGTTATAAAGTTTAGTTGAGATGCTGAGTCCAAAATGGCACGGCAAGGTATAAATGAGCCAGAGGTATTTTTTACTAACACAATTGCTGTAGCTAATAAAACATTATAATCAATGCATGGGCCGTGTGCTGTAGAAGACTGAGAGGAGGAAGACGAAACAAGTGCTGACTGCGATGTTGACGTTGCTGTTATCTCCGTTGCTGTCTCAGATTTCGAATAATTAACTGGAGAACAGTCAGATATGTGCAATAACGAATGGTGCTTAGACGTGCAATGATGACAGTGACCTTGCAATCTTTCAACATGTGCCCTTTTCGTAAGCAATTCAAACAAAGTTGTAATTTTTTGACTTCTTTAAAACGAGAGTTTGGGAAAAGATTTTCGAAACGCGAACATTTTGATATGAAATGATCTTTAGCATTGCAAAATGTACATAGACGCAATGCCGATGCAGAGGCTACAAGAACATTTCGTCCATGATTTTTGTTTTTGGAGTTTTGATATAAGGGCTGTCTAGGCATAGAGTTTTCAATTGTTTCAAGAAAGCGACATCTTTTATCTAAAAACGATTCAAGAGAAACCCAGGTAGGCAACGTATCCGTAGACAGCTCCTCTTCCCATTTTGCTTTAGACTTTAAGTCAAACTTTGAAGTCACTACATGGATTAAAAACCCATCAATTCTAGTTAAATTAAAAATTTCTTTTATATGAGATTGAAAAATTACCAATTTGTTGTCGAAACGTCTTTTTAATAGTTCAATGGCTTTATCATAGTTGGCATCAGTTGGATCCAATGATGATATGGTATCTAAAGCAGCACCCTTCAAGCAGGCACGTAGATGTTGAAACTTTTCTATTTTTGTTATGTTGTCTTTATCAATAACGGTGCAAAACATGGAGAAGAAATCAGTCCACTCTAGGTACGATCCTGAAAACGACGGTATTTTTAATTCAGGTAACCTGGAACTACGGTTAGGTAAAACGTGCGATGGGACTTCATCAAAGGAAAACTGACGAAAGGTTGAAGAGCGTGGATGGGATTGTTTTTCTGTATTCCTTACGTTGTCTAATTGTCGAGTTAGTTTAGCCTTCAACTCGAAATAAACGTTCATGAATTTGTATCGGGCATCGCTCTGCATCAGACTGTTGTCCATTTCCTCTAAGGAGGTCTGAGCTTGATCAAAGTTGTTGTTGAGATTCTCGACGAATTCGAGACGAACCAATAGATCATCAGCGTCGTACTCCTTCAATTGTACTGAGCTTAGTGCTATATTTAAGTTACTTAGCTGCCTGGAGATAGTGATGACCTTATTTTGGTAAGTCGATAAATTTCCATTAGCAGTGGAAATATCTTCTTGACTTTCAGTCATTATAAAGCCTTTATTGATATCGAATATATTACCAAATTAAGATCACGTCGGGGTCACCAATGTTAGATTCTGTAAGCCTTTTTACAGAATTTCATTAGCACTCTGATGAAAATAAAACGAATCTTTTACTTCGTTGGTGCTAACAAGTGATCTGTTTTATTGAAAAGAATTTTAGCAACTGAACTAAAAATTTCTAAACCAAATAACATTTCATACAAAATTAAAATACAAAAGGCAGCAAAATTACTTCATTATCGAGATTATCATTACAAAACTACAGTTAGTTTTATTAATATTTTTACATGTAGATTTGTTATTGTCAACAAAAATGCAATCTTTACATGTAGATTTGTTATTGCCAACAAATATGTGAAGCTAGAGTGCTTTGACATATATACACACTCAGATACATACTTAAATAAGTAAGTGAAGCAAATGAAAAATAAATATATGTAGATCAATTTAAAAGGTACAGGGCCGGAGCTGCGGTTAACACTATTATTAAACCACATTTTGAATTTGGTTCAACAATAATATATTCCAGCTATTCAGATCAACAACTAACAAGGTTACAAAAGTTACAAAACAAAGCTATGCGCTCGATACTAAAATGTAATCGATATACTTCAATAAACTTAAACTCATTAAAATGGTTAAATATCTGTCAGAGGCTACAACTCAACACAATTTGCTTTATAAAGAAATTAGATATGGGAGATGCGCCGCGCTATTTAAGTGACCAGACAAGATATGTAGGAGAGGTTCAGCCGTATAATTTAAGAAATGCTAATGATTTCAGGCTTCAACTGACACACACAAATGAGATGCAAAATTTACTATTATATAAAGGACTGAGGTTATATAATTCAATACCAAATAATATTAAAAATGAACCGAACATGAAAATATTTCGAAACAAAATTGTAAATTTAATTAAAAACAATGTTATTAATCAGAGCATGTAAAAGCTTTATTTATATACTTATATAATATGTGATTTTTATAAAGTATTATACATACTACTTATTTCAAATAAAAAACAAAAAAACAACAAAAAAAACACCTGGGCCACCATCTCTATATAGTGTGAGGTACCAGCCACTACCCATATTTCCAATATGACCACTAATCTTCGTAAGAAATTTAAAAAAAAAACCTTTTTTCAAATCGCATTTATTAAGCTTCCAGTATTATTTCAGATAACCCTTTTGCCCCTATTGCGGTTCACAACTCAACTCAGTTTGGTCGTGTAGAGTCAACCCAACTTATGCACAACCAAACTCATTTTAGTTATTGTGTATCGCAATAACTAAAGTGAGTGTGGTTGTGCATAAGTTGGGTTGACTCTCACACGACCAAACTGAGTTGAGTGGTGAACCGCAATAGGGGCATTTATTATATTCCATTTAAGCACTCTCTGGACCACCATCTCTATATAGTGTTTCGACCAGCCCCTCTCCATTTTTCCAATATGACCGCTAATCTTCTCAAGAAATTACATTTGTTCAAACGAGCTTTATTGCTGCTCTAACATGTAAGCTGCCAATACGGAAGTGTCACAGTTTCATTAAGAAATTCCTGGAGCATATTTACTGATATGTAGTATTTTTATCCTTGTCGTAGTTCCTACATTTCTCCTTTTAAATGAACCATGTACATTTTGAAATTTCTGTTAACTGCTTAACAGAGCTCTGTTAATTGCAAAATAGTAAAAAAATATGATTTTGTCTGCACTAGTTAAATTTAAATTTATCTTGACACACATTAATGATTTAAATGCAACATTCCCATTTATATAAGTGTTTCAAGCTATTTAACGAATTACCAAATTATATGAAAAATTAAAATGATGTATTCAAATCCATATGTGTAAATTTCCTAAGATTTAACACAAATATGTATTAATAATAACACTGTACAACAAAAAACATTTTTTGGCTGTACTTTAGATAAAAGTATGTGGACTATATGGATTTTGATGCGCTAAACTCAAATCTGCTTTCAGTTTTTCTCTATCACGTAGGGATTTTTTTATGGGCGTGGCTAATTTTGACACCTAAATTAGTCAGACATACTAATATACTTCCTTATAACTCGAGAACCGCTATTTCGATTTTAATATATAATAGACCAAAAAATGCACTACAAAATTATGTTAAAAAGTTTATAGCAATTTTTTCCTATCTTTAATTGTTTCGGAGTTATTCAGAATTTAATAACGAAAAAAAATTTATGCGAAATTCGTTAATTTTTTTGTTTTAAAAATGCAATAAAAAATCAGAAACACAGAAGTTTAAATTTTTCGTCATTTTTCTTAAAGCCGCATATCCCAGAAATAAAACAAGCTATAAATCATGAAAATCCATCAAGAAATCTTATTCACAATATTCACAATTTAAAGCTGGTACCCCAAAATGGAAAAATGTGTGTAATGCATTAAATGCAGTCACACTTACAATTGGCGATACTATTGAAAAGACATTGCGGGCAGGTAACAGAACTAAAAAAAATATAAAATACAGAACTTTTGGTATAAGTACTACGTTATGTTCGCCCATCAGTTGCCATACAGTAACTGTTTGTGAAACCGAAAAGTTAATTGTTATCCGCAACAAAATTAAAACAGAGAAGTAAAAATTTTAGCTTATGCTGAATTTGAAAGATATTAATTGATAATTTCTTCAAATATTTATTGGTTAGTATTATTATTAATAATTGAAAATGTTGTGTTTATGATGTGAAGTTTCGTTTCAAATTGTTGCAGGGTGAAAAATGCCAAGGTTTTGTAGAAATTCTGCTGATTCATTCTGCTATGTATGTGGTAATTTGACTTTAAAATCGCAACGGCAGACAATAACTTTGTATGACTACAACACGTGGGTTTACAAGAATAAAGTCATATATCCAAATATTTCATCTGCTAAACGACCAGTTCCTCTAAGTAGCAATGATTTACCTCCAATGTCCCCTACAAATGACGAAGAAGATGCTAGGTCTGCCAGGACTGAATCGAGTTACGCCACCATGGCTGCTTCTGCAAGTTCAACATTTACAAGTCCAAGGAGCAAACGTTATTTTCCGAAACAGTCTGACCTGAATGACTTAGTTCGTGATTTAGGGCTTTCAAAAACAAAGGCTGAACTCTTGCATCTAGACTGAAGCAATGGAATGTGGTAAATAAAGACGTGAAAGTGACATACTTTCGAAGGGAAGAAGAATATTTGAGATACTTAAGCAAAGACGGGGATTTAATATTTTATGATAATGCTGATGGTCTTTTTCGAGAATTTTCATTCAGTGATAAGTCTGAAGAATGGCGGCTTTTTAGTGATTCATCAAAGACGAGTTTGAAAGCAGTTTTGCTTCACAATGGCAATAAATATCCATCAGTCCCACTCGCGTATTCAAGAAAAATGAAAGAAAACTATTATAATATGAAGATGCTACTTGACAAAATTAAATACACCCATTACTCATGGAGCGTTTGTGCTGATTTTAAAGTTCTAGCAATGTTAAATGGATTGCAATGTGGATACACTAAATTCTGTTGCTTTTTATGTGAATGGTATAGTCGCTCAAAAGTTAAAAGTTGGCCAAAAAGAGTAAATTTTATTCCAGGAGAAAAAAATGTTCCAGAACAACCTTTAGTTCAGAAGAACAAAATTATTCTACTATCTCTTCATATAAAGCTAGGCCTAATGAAAAACTTTGTTATAGCAATGAACAAGGCTGGTGATGGCTTTCTATATCTTAAGAGCAAATTTCCTCGAATCAGCGATGCAAAAGTAAAAGAAGCAATTTTTATTGGTCCACAAATAGGAGAGCTTATGAAGGACGCAGTCTTTAAGACGAAGTTGAACGGCGTGGAAGAAAGAGCATAGACGGCTTTTGTGAATGTGTGTAAAATTTTTTTGGGAAATAAAAGAAGTGAAAAATACCATGAAATCGTTCACGAACTGCTTTCTGCCTACGAGGCTCTAATATGCAATATATGCCTTAAAATTCATTTTTTGGACTCTCACTTGGATTTTTTCCCAAAATCTGGGTGCCGTATCAGATGAACATGGTGAACGGTTTCATCAAGACATTCAACATATAGAAAGGCGTTACAATGGAAAATCGTCAGAAGGAATGCTTGCAAATTTTTGTTGGTCGATTCGACGAGAAAATAAACGGTTAAATGTCAATTAACAAATATTAAGATACTTTTTCATTTTTAAAAGTTTTTAAAATACAAATATTTTTATTACAAAAATCGTGTTTTATTTCAAACAAGTTTTAAGTTAAGTTTTATACTATTAAGCTAGCAATATTTCTTAAACCTGAATAATCTTAACGCTTCTGGATTATTTTATTGGCAGCATACCAACATTCATAAAAAGTCATAAAGTGAAAAATATTTGCGGCTTTAAGGTGAATTCACCCATTCGTTCTGAACGTTCCGAATGTTTTTTTATATGTAGTTTGACGTCTCTATTTTTGAGAGAGAAAAAGAAAGAGAGTAAATTTAATGCGGAACAATTTTTGCTTGAATTGGTTTAATAATTAAACCGATTCAAGCAAAAATTGTTCCGCATTAAATTATTAGTATTAAATTAAATTATTAGTATTAAATTAAACTTTAATTTTAATTATCGTCCCGAACGAATTGAACTGTGCTGCCAGATATATACATTTTTTATGTAAAATTTAAATGAGCTGCCACATCATATCATATGTCAGGGATCGGTAAAAATACATATAAACATTTTGTTTGCGCTCACATACACACATAAAGAATCAGTGTTACCAGATCTGACATTTTCCTGTCATACCTAGATTTGAAATCTTAAATCTCCATTCCCTCATAAAAATTTTGTTCATAAAAACTAGTATTTCCTAAGGTTAATGTTATATTTTCAATATCTCTTTCAAAAGTGACTCGTTTATTTTATATTAAATAAGTTGATGCTTTTGTACATTGATGTAAACTAATATGACAGGGTAACTTGTATAATTATTAAATGAAAACATTTAGAAAGTTAACAACGTTAACGTAGATGTTAACGTTATTTATATTTTATAATAACTATACAACATCTCCCTTTACAATAATAACTTTTTTTAAATGTGTATAATAAGAGATAATATATAGGTAATATAATACTAATATAATACATACATATGTATGTATATTTTTATTTTTTAAGTTTTGTTTTTTTTTAACTTAATATTATTGCTAAACCATTTATTAGAAATATTTTTTAAAAATAAAAAACTACAAATCAAGCCTTTCCGGTCGCCTTATTTTTCTTCCCTTACGTGTTACATATTGCTCATCACAATTATTAGTGCCTTTATCATCCTGATGAATTACTTCATCCCTTTGCCTATCATCCTCACCAGTTTCATCTACTTGTTTCTCCCCATTCCCATTGCTAGCTAAGTCGTCAACATTTGCTCTAGCCTTAGGTGATTTTCCCACATCTTACGCTAAAGTAGCCAGGAGGCTATATAGGGACAATCTCCGCTACGCGGTCATTGACACCTCACGTCCGACTGGCAAAATACCAGAAAATCAACAACAAGTGGTTGAAGATCTGATAAATAACGCGATATTGGAATACGTTATGGCAACCGATAACGGATAAACGATAAAAAGCTGCGAGTTTCAAAGGAGCGTGCTGTTGCTAAGATTAGCATCGCAGACGTGCGCAGCTACCCTAAAGGAGTTGGTAGAAGGAATCCCTCCGCCATGGGAAGGCTGTAAGCTGGAACTGGTGGAAGGGAGAAATATACCAACTCTAACCAAGGCAACCTTCTACATCAAAGGATGGGGATGCAAATTCACATCCGACCGTGTTTTGGAGGTTATTGGTAAACAAAACAAAGAACTGGCGGTAGAGAAATGGGAGGTGTTCCACAGAGAGGAGGACCAAAATGGAACTCTTTTTGTGGTGGGCATCGACCAAGGATCTATTTCCAGCCTTTCCAAATCTGAAGGGAAGGTGTTCTTTGTTTCAAAAGCTGTCTATTTCAAAATAGGCAAGTCCTGTATCGGCAGCCAGGGGAAAACCACCCCCATCAACGATAGGACAAACAAGGCACAGGCTGCATCTAGCCAAAATCAGGCGGGTGTCTCGGAGGTCCAGACGGCCAAGGAGGAGTTGGAGCAAAACATCACCAACTCCCAAGAGGACCGCCTATTAGAAGGATGATGTGGGAGCTCATCCAAATTAACCTCCACCGGAGCGAGACGGCAACTCACGCTTTGATGGAGAAAATTAACAAAGGTAAGATACATGTGGCATTAATACAAGAACCCTGGACGACAAAAAACAGGGTTAATGGATTAAACCATGTAAACTACCAATTATTTTATGCTAAAACAGGGAATCGTCCGAGGACCTGTATTCTTAGTCACAAAAATTTATGCTTTCTTTTATCCACAGAGTTGTCAACAGCAGACGCAACAGTACTGAAGCAGGGAAATGGAAACATATGCCTAGCATCAGTATACTTGCCGTATGATGCACCAACACTACCACCAACGTCGGAATTACAACACTTGGTAGAAGATTGCAGAATAAAAGGTAGGAAAGTACTAATCGGATGCGATACTAATTCGCATCATATTGCATGGGGTAGTACTAACATTAATAAAAGGGGACAGGCTCTTTTAGAATTTCTGAATACTAACGATCTATTAACTGTTAATACTGGTAATACGCCTACCTTTATTAATAGAGTTAGAGCGGAGGTATTAGATGTAACCATATGTTCTGAAAACGTAATCGATGAAATTGCTGAATGGAGGGTTCTGAACGAGCACTCATTCTCAGATCATCGTTATATTATGTTTAAAATTGCAAGGCAACCGCCAGAACCTATAACCTTTCGAAACAGGGCTAAAACTGATTGGGCAAAATTCGAAAGGTCACTTGATTCTCATTTAGGGCAGGTTTCTTTAAATCGCCTAGAAAGAGAGGACATAGACAGTAGAGTCAAAATCATTACGGACGCTTTAGTTGAGTCGTTTGAAGAGAGTTGCCCACTTCGGGAAAGAAAATCCCCATACGAGAAACCCTGGATGACAGGGGAGATTCGGGCAATGGGGAGGGAAGTCCGCCGACTCTATAATAGAGCGAAACGTAAAAGATTATCAGTATATTGGGAGGATTATCGTGATAAACTCCGAAATTACAACAAGAGAATAAGAACAGCTAAACGTACATCCTGGAGGCTTTTCTGTGAACAGCTGGACAGTGTAAGCGATGTTTCTAAAATTAAAAAATTTTTGTCAAAAGCCCACATCCAGGCTGAATCATTAGTGGATGAAACGGGCAAGACAATTGAAAATGTGGAGGAAACCATTAAACTCCTCATGGATACACATTTTCCATGCAGCCCGGCCGAACTTTCGGCTATGCTGGACGATGGGAGAAGTGGTGAACATGAGGTGCCTATTATCAGCGATAGGATGGTTATGGAAGCGATAAAAAGGTTTTCTCTGTTTAAGGCTGCGGGTCCGGATGGTATCTTTCCGGCGATCCTGCAGAATGGGATGAATTTAGTTTCGACACATCTTGCAGGAATTTATAATGCATGCCTAACACACGCATATATTCCAGTAGGCTGGCAGGAAGCGAGGGTAGTGTTTATCCCCAAACCTGGCAAGCCAAATTATTCTTCACCAAAGGCTTATAGACCAATAAGCCTAACTTCCTTCTTGCTGAAAACCATGGAGAGGATAATCGACGACATGGTTAAAGGCAGGATCGCAGGCCATATGCTGAGGTTCAAGCAACACGCATACGTCAAACGTAGATCAGTGGACACTGCATTGCATAATGTGGTGTACTTTATAGAAAGGTCTCTTAATGAAAAGATGTACACTCTCGCGGTTTGCATTGACATTGAGGGGGCTTTCAACAACGTGCATACCGACACACTTATCCATTCTCTGGACCAGTTTAATGTCAACCGGGCGATACGCGACTGGATTGGCAGTATGCTAAGGAACAGATGGATTAATTGTGAGGCGCGCAATGTAAGTATAAGAAAAAGGGTGCAATGTGGAACTCCAAAAGGGGGGATTTTATCACCCCTTCTATGGACCACAACAATATATACCCTTATTAGGACTCTGACCGATGAGGGATTCGAGACAGTCTGCTATGCAGATGACGTCATGATACTTCTGAAGGGAAGGGATCCAAATCATTTGTGCAGGAAGGCCGAGGAGGCATTAACCCTGGCACACAACTGGGCTCAACCAAGAGGGTTGAACGTTAACCCAGAAAAAACTGAAATTGGCCTATTTACAAGAAAGACGAAGATAGCTCCATATGATGAGCCGCGCTTTCTTGAAAGGACAATAAATATTTCCGACAGGGTGAAGTATCTAGGAGTCATTCTCGATCGGAAATTAAAATGGAAAGACCACATAAACGAAAGAGTCAAAAAGGCTCATATATGTTGGTCAATCTGTAAACGGGCCATAGGCACAAGATGGGGACTGAATCCAGAGATGACACACTGGCTTTATAGTAGCGTTATCAGGCCGATTATGACCTATGCTTCTATAGTGTGGTGGACGTCGATGAAATATAAATGCAACATCAAAACAATACAGAAAGTTCAGAGAACCTGCTGTCTTGGTATAAGTGGGGCCTTCCGAACGACATCAACAGGGGCGATGGAAACAATATTATCTATCCAGCCAATCGAAATTCGTATAAAATACGAAGCGGCTCTTGCAGCAAAACGACTAAAGGTGACTGGTGAGTGGATCGATCAGGAACACGAAGCGCATCATCAACGAATCTTTACGGCCATAGGAGAGTCCATACCGGAAAATGTCGCAAATGACCGTATACCGGAGACTAGACTAGAGGCCAACTGCGGAACATTGATCCCCGACATCCATTCCTGGTTGACCGACCCTTGGAACCAGATCCCCATGGGGCTTCATTGTTACACGGATGAATCAAGGTCGAGAGGGAAAACGGGACTTGGTGTTTATATAGAAAACACCACAGAACTGTTTTTCCGCCTGCCGGACTATTGCACAGTTTTGCAGGCGGAAGTTCGGGCGATAACGGAGTGTATCAGGGAACTCAACGTAATGGGGAGGTCAGGACTTGTGAATATATTCACAGATAGTCAGATGGCCATTAGAGCAATCTCAAAGGAACGCACTAAATCACGTACAGTTTGGGATTGCCAAAACGCTATTAACAGTTACTCGACACATGGTGAAGTGCGCATCATATGGGTGCCAGGGCACGCGGGGTTAACTGGAAATGAGAGGGCAAACTCACTTGCTTCTAGGGCAATAGAGTTAGGTAATATAAGCTTGGAATGCGCGAAACCTTTCGATGCAGTTAAATCCGAGCTAAAGACTTGGGCACATAGGGCACATTCAACTCTCTGGAATAACGGAACTATGGGAATCAATACAAAAATTCTATGGGGAGATCCAGACGAGAGAAGAACGAGGCAGCTGCTAAAACTAAGTAGAATAATGGGAGTTGTCACAGGGCACTCTCAACTACTGGCACATCTTAAACGCGTCGGAATAGCGGGAGGAGATGAATGTAGAGCATGTGGGGAGGAGAGCGAAACATTGGAACACTATTTGAGCCAATGCCCCGCCTTCTCACAAATAAGATCCCGATATCTTGGGGGTGACATCTTACCGGACATAAGCCGATTACGGGGAATATGCTGGAGGAAATTAAGGAACTTTGTGAGTGACACGGAGTTTCTCTAGGCCTTTGGGTCAATATGTTATAGTTAAACCCAAAGGAGCGCACAACAAGCCTTCACTGGCTTAGGTGTATGTCGTATGACATGGGCTGACATACCCCTCCAATCAACCTAACCTAACCTAACCTAGGTGATTTTCCTTTACCATCTAAAACTACATAAGATCTTGGCTCCCTGCATGCTTCTATTATCTCCCCACGAAACCATGATCCTTCAGGAGTCTTCTTAAACATAACTTTTTCTCCCTCACTAATTTCTTTATGGGTGATAGCTCTTCTGTTGTAATATTGTGCGCATTTTTTTTAAATTTGACTCCAACTTATTACTATATTCTTTGGAATTTACCAATTTCGGTAAGAGATTATCTACAACTGATGGAACTCTAGTGCGTAAGGAACGTGACATCAACAACTGAGAAGGACTTGGTAAATCCCCTTTTGGAGTTGTCATATAATGCAACAGAGCAATATAAGGATCAGAATTACTTTCCAATGCCTTCAACAATAATTTTTTCACTATCTGAACTGTACGTTCTGCTAACCCATTAATCTTGCCAAATAAGGGCTGGAAGTTTTGTGATCTATTCCCCAATTTTCGCAAAATAGTTTAAAATCTCTAGAATTAAAAGGTGGACCATTGTCCGAAATGAAAATGTATGGGATACCATGTCTTTGAGACTTTAACATCTTCATCACGTGAAAAGCACTATAACCCTCATTAAGCAATTCAACTTCAACAAATTTTGAAAAATAATCAACTACGAGGATGTAAGACCTTCCCCTAAACTGGAAAATATCACATCCTTATACCAAGGAACATCAATATTTCCATGTGGCATTAACTCTGGTCTTGTGTTATAGTTCTGATGTCTCAAACAAATTTCACAATTTGACACAATATTTTCAATATCATTATAGATGTTTGGCCAATATAGTGACTGTCGTGCCAAATTTTGACATCTTATAACCCCCATGTGACCTTCATGAATCCTATTCAAGACCAGCTTTCGGAGACTTCTTGGAATAATAATTTGATGATTTTTAAGTAAAACATCTTTCAAAATACTAATTTCATGCTTTACTTTGTAATACGGTGCAACATCTTGTTCGATTTCCTTTCTGTTTTTAGGATAGCCATTCTTTATATGAGACATAATTTTTAAAAACGTCTCATCTTTACTACTATGTTCTCTTATCATATCCACATCTGCAAAAGGTACTTCCATATTTGAAGCAACAAAATTGCAGTGTAAATCTATCTCCTTATCCACCTCAGATAATGTCGTATGCTCCAAAGGAGCTCTAGAAACTGTATCTGCAATTTTTAAATCCCTTCCCGGCTTGTAATTCACTATAATTTCGTAACATTATAGGCGCAATATAAATCTTTGAAGTCTAGGTGATATCTTATGAAGAGGTCGATTAAAAAGACTTGCTAATGGTTTGTGGTCCGTCTCCACCATCACTTTAGATCCGTAAAGGTATTGGTGAAATTTCGTACAACCAAAAAGAATTGCCAAAAGTTCTTTCTCAATTTGGGCGTAATTTCTTTGTGTATCTGTCAGAGAAACGGATGCATAAGCAATTGGATTTTAGCCATGCATTATTGTTGCACCAAGGGCAAATTGTGAAGCGTCAACTGATAGTTGTATATCCTTTTCAGGACTAAAATAAGTAAGAACTGGTGCTTTTGTAATTTCTTTCTTTAAGTTGTAAAATTCAGCATCATGTGCTGCACTCCAATACCATTGAACCTCATTTCTCAATAAATTCCTTAAATTCCTATTTTTTAATGATAAATTTTCCACAAATGACCCTAAATAATTTACCATCCCCAAAAACCGTTGCAAGTCCCTAATATTCTCTGGTTTAGGCATTTTAAGAATCGCACTCACCGTTTCTTCATCAGCCCTTACACCTGACTCATCAAATACGTAGCCTAAAAACTTTATTTCAGTTCTAAAAAAGTTGCACTTAGACTTGTTAAATCTCGTCTTCTTCTCTCTGAAGAACTGTTTCCAAAATCTTTAAATGTTCTTCCAATGTAGAGGAAAAAATCATCAATGTAAATAATAAGCCCAGAAATATCCCCGAAAAGCTTAACCATTTCAGCATGAAAAATTTCAGGTGCTGCATTAATGTCAAAAGGCAATCTTAGAAATCGAAAACGACCAAATGGTGTGTTGAATGTGCATAATTTGGAGGACCTTTCCCCCAATGGTACCATCCAAAACCCACTACTAGCGTCTAGTGAAGAGAAAAACTTGGAACCATTCAATTTTGCTTTGCATTCTTCAATATTAG
The DNA here is from genome assembly GCA_963681545.1 of Germaria angustata. Taxonomy (NCBI): domain Eukaryota; kingdom Metazoa; phylum Arthropoda; class Insecta; order Diptera; family Tachinidae; genus Germaria; species Germaria angustata. The sequence goes on from OY813002.1 coordinate 42,570,241, forward strand.
GAAATGGGTGATGTGGTCTTAAAATTGCCCTATTCAAACAAATTCTTAAATTCGGCTTAGTAACAAGCACTATTGAATTAACCCATTCAGTTCATGGACAATTACACCTAAGTTAACCATCCTATCCAATTCTTTCTTCAAACTTTCATGTAATACTTAAGGTAAAAACAGGGACCCTGCCATCTTATATGAGTAAATACTTGGTCAATGTAGCTGAAATTCAACCATACAACCTAAGAAATGCCAATGACTACAGACTATCCTATGCATCAACAAGTTTCAGCCAAAATGTATTATTTTATAAAGGTCTAAAAATTTTTAATGAATTGCCTATAGAATTAAAAAATGAAAATAATTTTTATTTGTTTAAACGTAAAATTATTTATTATATTAAATCAAATTTTGAAATTTAATATGATTCTTATGTAAAATAATTTTATTTATTTAATTTAAAAAAAATTGTACTTGTATAATAGCAAAAGAAATGCTAAATAAACCAAATCAATCACAATCAATTTTAGCTGTATCTTACGTGGAGGCTCTACAACAGGCAAGATATTATCCCTCATCATAAAATTACACTCATGTTGCAGACGACCAAGGCCACTAAACAGTTTGGAATATTTTCCAATTATTTCGTTTATTGAAACACTATTAACCTGTCTGATTAAATTCATATCTAGAGCGGTTTCAAGACCTATAATATTCTTACAGTTAATGTTAACAATAAAAAATTTCATAATATAATATTTATTTTTATAGAAAACTTCTAACTCCACCGTTCCTATAACTGGGATTTTCTCACCGCTAAGAGTACAAATTCTTACTTTCAACTCCTTTAATTTGTTTTAATGTTAAGCAAATCAGCAGTTACTTTAGTCAAAATATTGTCCTGCGCACCCGTATCAACTTGGCATAATATTTTCTGTTTATTTATTATTACCTCCACACACCATTATTTTTTATTTTGCCATTATTAAGTACAGCACCCACAAACAAGTATTCTTCGTCTTCATCTTTCCCATCATCATCATCCGCAACCATCTGTTTCACAAACCTTCTTCTTCGAAAACACATTTTAGCAAAGTGATTCAACTTGCCACATTCAAAACATTTAACTCCTTCCGCTGGGCATTTGGCGTTATGTGATTGACCACACTTCAAGCAATTCATATTTTTATTGTTAAAGTTCTGATTCCTTCCACTACCAAATTTGTTGTCTTGAGTTTCACATCTATTACGTACGTTTCGTTGTTTGATATTTCTTTGAGTTGCAATACTAATAACATTTTCAGCATCAGCCTCTTGTTGCAACATTGATGAGTTTTGTTTGGCAATCAGCATAGTGTTAGCAATTTTCACCGCCTTTTTTAATGAAATGTTTTCTTCTGTTAAAATCCTTTCTCTTATATAAGAAAATTTTTGTGAAAGACCACATATGAATATGTCACAAATTAAATCTTTACGTAAATCCTTAAATTCATAATTCAAACTTAGATTTTTAAGAACTCATCAAAACTTTGATCGTCTTGTTGCTTATAAGCAAAAAAATTTGTGTCTCTCCATAACAATATTTATTTGCGGAGTAAAAAATGCCGCCATTTTCTGTACCAAGTCCTCATATTTGACATTGTCGATATCAAGGTCAAACGAGTTGAAAATTTCCAGTGATTTATTACCCAAATAGTGTAACAGTAATGCTACCTTTCTCTCATCCGACTGTGATTCAAGATCTGAAGCTTTTAAGAAGATGCGGAACTGTGTATGCCACATTTTCCATTCTTTTGCCAGGTTTGGCGTTTTTAAATTCATTGGTTGCAATGAAGCAGCAAACAATTGACCACCGCACAGTGGCTGAAAATCGTTTTTCATTGGCCAAAATTCTGTAACTTTTGAACCGATCAAAATATTGAGGTAATTTTTTTTTTAATGGATAAAAATTTAGTTCAGCTTGACTCAGTTTTAATTACATTGAAATTGATTGAGGACTTTTTAAGGACTTCTAGGTCAAAGTTGAACTTTTGATTTTTTTTAACTTTTGGAGTGAAATACGGGTTTAGTTTTTTTACTTGCATATTAAAAAATTTTAAATTTGGAACTTAATAATAATTATAATTATTTTTGTGATAATGGAATTTTTTAATGTTACACTCAAAAAAAATTTTACACTCAAAAAAAATTTTACACTCAAAAAAAATAGTAAAATTAACTGGAGATTTTGCTGTTGCCACAGAAAAAATTTTTATTTTTTGCTGTCAAAGTAGGTTCTATTTATTATTATTTTTTACTAATACGATGTTTTTCGTACTTAAATAGCAATGAAAGGCAATTATAATTATTATTCATTTGATACAAATATTGATTGCAAATATTCTATATTTTGCTCTGTGCTATTTCTGTTCTTTAGTATTTTTTTGGCTTCTTCATCTAAATCCCGATGTTTCACTTTCCATTATATTATATTCCATTCGAATATTGGAGATAAACGGATCTGACGTTGCCAATAATATATTAAATAGATCTTCATTTGTGGAATTTCATGAAATTTGTCTAGTATTGTGCTCTCTATAAAATCTGCAATCCTTTTTCCTTTTTCCTGAGCCTCCTCTGACAGATCTCCAAGTGGCACCAAATGATATTTAATGATATCTTTTCCATGATAAAGGATTTTGTGAACTGTTGCAGACATATTTCTCCATGGGTAGTTGGTTGTATATATATGTATCGGAACTTGGTTTAATTGGGTTGATGCCGCTTGGCATATAATGCAGCTGGATGCAGCCTTCGTGTTAGTCAAAGCCTGACCTACTTTTCCATCTATCATTGTAAGGACTAATTGGTAGCTTACTTCAATTTGCTGCCCATCTAACTGCAATTGTAATGGCTGTAGTGTTGTAATTTGGGCCTTGATATCACTAATTTCTTTGTTAATGGCATCACGAGTTTCTTTTTTGAATTCACATGTGATTGGCCTGCAATATTTCGTAGAAGATGGTGTCTCATTTTTCCAAATATCCATTGTTTGCGTTGTACTAGTCGAAGGCTCTAAATCTTCCAAAATCTTTTTCAATCGCAATGGTACAATTGATACCATGAACATATCCGAGTCCGAAATATTTTCACATACAACTTGTTTGTATTGGTTTTGTCCCGAAGAACCATCACATCCCCATTTGCAAAAAAGAGTTAGCTTTGTGTTTCCATATTTCTTTAACGCATTTCCTGGTATTGATTGTAGCAAGCGTTCGGCTGTGTGATCAAGTAGAGATTGTAGTTGTACCTCTGCCGAAATTGGTATGATTCTAATAGTGTTCTTTGATGGCAAACAGCAGTTATGTGATGATATGCTGGATAGATATTTGAGCCCTTTTTAATCGCACGCAATCTGAGCTTAATATATTGCTGTTTTGTTAATTTCAAATCCAGAAATAAGGCTAATGCCTCCTCATTTGTGTACTGTATTGCATCGCTCGGAGTTGGTATACTTTTAAGAATTCGTTTTGTTCTCACTGGACTAGCTTTAATGACTTTTTCAATGATATCCACTTTTGTTAATTGTTTCTGTGATCGTAATTGATGTAGGAAAGATTCTTTTATATTTGTACAACCAATTGCATCGTTAATATCTTTAAGTTTCCACCTCTTAGATCTATCGCTGCAGTTGTCCAATGATTTGCATGGTCTTCCAACCTTATCTTGCTTTGCTGTTTCTGCAGCGACAGTAAGTTGCCCTTCTAACCACTTTTCACTTTTTATATAAAACTTTTGTTTACTGTAGCTAACTTCTTTGTAGCGTTTTTTAGTACTTATACAAAATTAGATAATTGTTCTTGTATTTCGGTGCTACACGAATTTAAGTTTAATTTTATTTTAACGTAACTAAGAACATCTTCCTGGTTTTTATTTCTAAAATACTCTTCGGCCAGTTCTTTATAACCGAAGCTCTCCATATTTTTCTGAATATTTTTATTTGAGTCTGTTATGATTTATCACTTGCAAATATACGTACGTACACGTAAAGGAGTAACTTATTATTGAGTAATCCCTTATCGAATCCGTAGTTTTATACATTTTTAGATACATGTTATTCACACATTGATCTTCAATTTCATAGCAGGTAGTACTTGAATTGAACAAAACTGCACTTGTTATCCAGACCTTAATATCAGGTAAAACTAATTAGTAGCTCGTCAATATGGGGTTCTTTTTATCTTTAGTGGTTTAATGTCGCGATTATTATTATAAAATTGTTTATGAATTTGGCTGACCCTAACAGTTATATTAGAAAGAGATCATATGTTTACTGTAGAACCTATTGTGATATTTTTATTACTGATTTTTTGCTGATCAAAACAAAGCCATAAAACCCTTTCGCAGGTATTATATTTAATTATTTTAGTTTTACGTAGTCTAAAGTAAAAAACATAAACTTTTAGGCAAAAAAGTGAAAATTTAATACACCATTGTATACGAGTAATTATAGAGCTGTTTAAATTAGAGTAATTTGAATTTTTTTGGAGTAATTTCATTAAAATTAAAAAAGTGTTCTACCGGCGGATCGTGGCGGGTGCAAAAGTATATATGGGGTGAAAGAAGACACCTTCGCCTTTCTTCGGGTGGTATACGTTTCTTGTTCCCTTTTGTTCCCTAGAAGTTCTATTCCACTAAAGTTTAAATTTTAGAAAAATATAGTAGTTTCATAAATATTTCATAACACCTCTAATATTAAACGCTAGAGCGGTAACCACTTACAACAACTAAAGACTATAATCCTACCAACATTATAAAAAAGACCGCAGGCCATTATCGATGATAGCTTGCGAGTAGTGACCATTTATTTTTGACAAAAAACTGATAAAAAAACACCTTTTACTGAAATAACAAAAAACAGTTGAGTTTGACAGCATGCCACGCCCACAATTATCAATAGTTTAATTTTTTGGATACCTTAATATGGATATATTAGCTCCAAAATGGCGTAAAAATTTTAAAAATCGGTGACAAAAAAAATTTGACTTTTGGCCAATGAAAAACGATTTTCAGCCACTGTGCACCGCTTGACTTCTGCTCAAGCTTCTGTTCTTTATTCGCCATTTTCTTTTAGCTGTTTGTTTTAAGTAAATCTTATTTGCTTTATAGTAGTTTTAGATCAGCACTTCTGACACCATGTTGTATTTTCAATGTCTCTTTTAAAAGTGACTCGTTTATTTTATATTAAATAAGTTGATGCTTTTGTACATTGATGTAAACTAATATGACAGAGTAACTTGTATAATTATTAAATGTAAACATTTAGAAAGGTAACAACGTTAACGTTTATGTTAACGTTATTTATATTTTATAATAACTATACAACAGTTAATTTCATATGAATTTCTGGGGATCTTACTTTTTGAATATGGCAACGCTAATTTCTAACGACAAGCGTGACACGTCCATCGTGTTTTAGTACTCGAATGAGACTGATTTATGTTTTTTATTTCTCTGCAATACGTGTGCACATGTACACGATAAAAGAGCGTAAGCATTGGCGCGGCGCCCTTGTTTTGCGGATCCCTGTTATATGCACATATGTATGTATAATAATATACAGAGTATATTTGTAAATTTTTTATATTTATTTAACAAAATAGCTATTAGAACATGCACTCGACTTTTATTCATTTGTATATTTTTTATTTTATAAAAATTTTTTAATTTAGAGTCTTTGTTGAACCTTCGTAGTGAACAGAAGTGTTAGCGGAGTTTTTTTTTTACATACTAAACAAAAAAATAATAACAAAAAAAATACTCGTAAAAAGTACTGATTCGTAATAAGTACAGTTTTTGTTAAATTTGCTTTATTTGCATTAATAATATTTTTTTCGTATAATCTGAAACAACAAAAAACCAAAAACAAAGTGACTGAGGAGTACTCTGCATGAGTACCTCAAAAACAAACAATTGTGAAGTGAGTTCTAACGGCAGAAATGCCTATTTTACTGTGAGTTCTGAAGCTCTTAATGCAAACAATAAAAACAAAAAATTGGATGACAGTCTTTTTTCTAACGGCAAAGCCAATTTTACGCGAGCGATCAACTTCGCTTACTCCAATGCCAAGTAGTGATTCGTTAACATTACCGTTGCCTAGTTCATCTTTGTTTAAGTCAGCGCCATTATCCGCTCCTGGCTCGTGTTCATCACTTAACCAAGTTATCACTACAGACAACAGTAGTCAGAAACCTAAGGTGCCTGTCGGAATGGACAGATATATCACAGTGGTAAAGCGCGGGCGAAGTCCAAATTCTTCAAAGATCTCATCTGTTCCCAAGATATCTGGGGATGTCGACACAGCTAACCGTCAAAATCGTTTCAAAATATTGCAAGATGACAGCGACAAACCCGAAGTATCCTTGAAAAAAACCTTGAAACCCCCACCAATCTATCTTAGGCAAAAAAATTCTAACACACTTATCAAAAAACTAATCTCGGTCATTGGTGAAAAGGCATTTCACATTGTTCCAATAAAACGTGGTAACATTGATGAAACAAAAGTTCAAATATATGATGAAAAAGACTTCCGCAAAATGGTTACTGAATTTGAGAAAAACAAAACAAGTTTTTACACATTCCAGCTTAAGAGCGCTAAAGGCCTACAAGTTGTTTTGAAGGGCATAGATTCTTACGTTGTCCCTGCTGAAATAAAAGATGCTCTAACCCTGAAAGGATTCAAGGTAAAAAATGTATCCAACATAATAAACAGGGAGAAGATCCCCCAACCGCGTTGAACTGGAGCCAAACGATGTAATATTGAAGAAAAATGAGACCCATCCCATTTATAACTTAAAATATCTCTTATATCGGAAAATCACAGTTGAAGAACCACACAAGCGTTCAGGACCCGTACAGTGCCATAACTGTCAAGAATATGGCCATACGAAAAGTTATTGTAAATTACCTACTGTTTGTGTTGTGTGCGGTGAATTGCACGAGACTGCCATTTGCAATAAGTCGAAAGATCAGAGGGAAAAAAGTGCAGTAATTGTGGAGGTAATCACAATGCTAACTACAGAGGATGTCCTGTATACTTTTCGTTAAACAGACTATGAGTCAAAAGTCTAAAGTAACCACAGCGCAAACAGGAAATACGTACTTCGTTACTTATCCTCCTATGGCCCAACCAATCTCTACACAAGTATCGTATGCTGATGCTGTGAAGATCAACTCAGTTCCCATGCAAAAAGTGTCACCACCAAATAACACAACAAATGCAAACGCAAGCTTTAATTTCAATCGCCTTGAAGCTACTATTGATAATCTGGTGCAAACTATAAACAATTTTACAACAAATATGACTAGCATGATGCAAGAAATGTTGCGAATGCAGAATACTCTGCTTCTAGCATTAGTTAACAAGCCATGAACACGTTAAAGTTATGTTTCTGGAACGCAAACGGCATTCGCCAACATAGAAACGAACTAGAGCACTTCCTCACGGTGAAGAATATTGATATAATGTTGGTATCTGAAACTCATTTGACTTCGAGAAGCCTTTTTAAAATGAGTGGCTACACCTTATATGATACAAAGGACCCGAGAGGAAGAGCATGCGGAGGATCAGCAATTCTAATAAAGTCAAGACTCAAGCACTATATTCTTGAGAACACTTGTGAAGACCATCTACAAGCAACAAATATTTGCATCGAAAATTTTTGTTCACATCTCGTGATATCATCGATTTACTCCCCTCCAAGATCTTCAATCAGTGAGGATCAATACGAGGATTTTTACAAAACTCTTGGCCCTTGTTTCGTAGCAGCTGGAGACTACAATGCAAAACATACGTTCTGGGGATCGCGTCTTATTACACCTAGAGGTCGAGCATTGTTCAACACAATTTCAAAAATGGGTTTGGATGTCTTTTCTAGCGGGGAGCCCACTTACTGGCCTACTGACATACAAAAAATTCCGGATGTTACAGATTTTTGGGCCATGAAAAATATCCCTAGGGAAGCTTCACATGATCTCTCCTCCGATCACTCTCCCACGATCGTTACAATTTGTAGCCCACTAGGAAGTGACTTACTTCACCCATATGCGAAGATGATAAATAATGTTAATTGGCTGGGGTTCAAAAAATATCTCAGTAGTCATTGTACGGAGAACATCCAGCTAAGAACTCCCGATGATATTGAACTTAACATTGCCAATCTTACCGAAAATATTAAACAGGCTGTTAAACATGCCACTACCTCCCATCCGCAAACTAAGTTTAATAGAATTTATTCTGCAGATATTGAACGTCTCGTATGTAAAAAAAGAAGAGCTGGAAGGGAATGGCAACAGCACAGATCACCCCAACATAAAATCAGACTTAGAGAATGCACTAAACGACCCCAAGAGTTGCTTTCATCTGAAAAATCTGCTTCTCTTAAGAACTATCTGGAAGGTCTCGATGTCACAGCAGCATCTAATTACTCCTTGTGGCGCGCTGCTAAAAAACTTAAAACACCCATTGAGTCTAAACCACCCCTGTGCACTTCTACCGGAGGTTGGGCAAGAACCAATACTGAAAAAGGTAACATATTTGCTGAACATTTAAAATACGTATTAACCCCAAACACATGTACTGGTGCTGTTGATTTGCCGAGTGTAGTTGCTCTACCCCCTCGACCCATAAAGTTTAAGATGCGTGATGTACAAAAACTAATTGCTGAAACCAATCCAAAGAAGGTCCCGGGTATTTATGGAATTAGTAACAAGATGCTGATGCAGTTGCCTCGTATTGCTATTAGAATCCTGCTATTCATTTTTAATGGCATTTTACGACTGGAGTATTATCCACACAGCTGGAAACTAGCCATGGTCAAAATGATTCCAAAGGCGGGCAAAGATCTTAAAAAGGCTGAGTCATATAGGCCAATAAGTTTATTGTCAACAATTTCAAAACTCTTCCAAAAGCTGCTCATGACAAAATTGTCCCCAATTCTAACTAACAATGGATGTATACCGGACCACCAATTTGGTTTTAGAAGTCAGCATAGTACCGTTGAACAATGTCATAGATTGGTTCATTTCATAAGAAGAACATTTGAAGAAAAAAAGTATTGTTCTTCCCTCTTTATTGATGTTTCTTAAGCATTCGATAGTGTGGCATGAAGGCCTAATTTTAAAATTGAAGGCATATCTGCCAATAAACATTGTAAATCTTTTGGAAAGTTACATTCTTGCCCGGAAATTCACTGTTGTGGAAGGAGACTTCATGAGTGTGCCCGAAACTATCTTATCCGGTGTGCCACAGGGGAGTATACTGGGGCCAGTTTTGTATTTGATTTATACCTGTGATATGCCTTTGAGCAGTAATATCCTCACTTCTACTTTTGCCGATGATACAGCCTGCCTTAGTATGCATGAAAGCCCTCACGAGGCTTCCCGTTATCTCCAGGAACATATTAACCTGTTGGAACCGTGGTTGAACTTATGGAGAATAAAAGTAAATGAACAAAAGTGTGTTCATGTCACATTTACTCTACGAAGAGACACTTGTTCCCCCATTCGAATCAACAATCAAGTTGTTCCTCAACATTCACAGGTGAAATACCTTGGTATACACCTTGACCGACGGCTTACTTGGAAACACCACATTGACTCTAAGCTGACACAAATAAAACTTAAATTAACTCAGATGCATTGGCTGATTGGTCGAAATTCTACCCTCAGTCTAGATTGTAAACTTTTAATATACAAGTCGCTTTTGAAACCCATATGGTGTTTCGGAATTCAGCTATGGGGCACTGCTCCAGCTTCCAATGTAGAGAGAATCCAACGAATGCAAAACAAAATTTTAAGATTAATAACATCGGCTCCATGGTACATGAAAAATTCAATGTTACATCGTGATTTAAATATGCCACTTGTGACCGCTGAAATTGCAAAATATGCAGGCAAATATTTAACAAAACTAGAGTCCCATCCGAATCCCCTTGCTCGCAATATCTTGAACTTTACTGGACACATCCGCTTAAAAAAGAGGGATACTACGGCCTTAATACGCAATACTCCAGATGAAACTTTTTGAAAATATTTTTGTGCTTAACTACATTTATGTATTAATAATTACTATCACTAAGTTCATGTCTGACACTGGTTGGGCCTAATAATTATATATATATTTAAGATTTGAATACTTATTGTTAGTTCAGTTTAATGAAGATACAATAATTAAAAATTTGTGGAAAAAAAATTTAGAACACAGCAAATTGCAGTCATCTGCCACTGTGCTGCCTGCTTGTAAAAGTAACATACATCATGTACAGAGTTTTTCCATATGGTAGCTTTGTTTCTGCAGAACATTTGTTCGATGTGTGTTAATCTTTTGTGAGTAAACTAAAATTGTCTCACAACAAAAATTTCGTACCGAACGAATGGGTGAATTCACCTTTAGGTTTTTCATTATATTTTGAGAGCTAAAAATAGATTAATTTTAAGCGGAAAATATTTGTTTCGCCAATAAACTCTGAATGTTCCGAGTTATTCAAAAATTATTGGCAGCTGAAAATAAAAAAAACACATTACATCATTTCCCAGAACTAGAATAAATAACTGAATTTTTAGTTCTGTTACCTGCCCGCAATGCCTTTTCTGCATGAGTACCTCAAAAACAAACAATTGTGAAGTGAGTTCTAACGGCAGAAATGCCTATTTTACTGTGAGTTCTGAAGCTCTTAATGCAAACAATAAAAACAAAAAATTGGATGACAGTCTTTTTCTAACGGCAAAGCCAATTTTACGCGAGCGATCAACTTCGCTTACTCCAATGCCAAGTAGTGATTCGTTAACATTACCGTTGCCTAGTTCATCTTTGTTTAAGTCAGCGCCATTATCCGCTCCTGGCTCGTGTTCATCACTTAACCAAGTTATCACTACAGACAACAGTAGTCAGAAACCTAAGGTGCCTGTCGGAATGGACAGATATATCACAGTGGTAAAGCGCGGGCGAAGTCCAAATTCTTCAAAGATCTCATCTGTTCCCAAGATATCTGGGGATGTCGACACAGCTAACCGTCAAAATCGTTTCAAAATATTGCAAGATGACAGCGACAAACCCGAAGTATCCTTGAAAAAAACCTTGAAACCCCCACCAATCTATCTTAGGCAAAAAAATTCTAACACACTTATCAAAAAACTAATCTCGGTCATTGGTGAAAAGGCATTTCACATTGTTCCAATAAAACGTGGTAACATTGATGAAACAAAAGTTCAAATATATGATGAAAAAGACTTCCGCAAAATGGTTACTGAATTTGAGAAAAACAAAACAAGTTTTTACACATTCCAGCTTAAGAGCGCTAAAGGCCTACAAGTTGTTTTGAAGGGCATAGATTCTTACGTTGTCCCTGCTGAAATAAAAGATGCTCTAACCCTGAAAGGATTCAAGGTAAAAAATGTATCCAACATAATAAACAGGGAGAAGATCCCCCAACCGCGTTGAACTGGAGCCAAACGATGTAATATTGAAGAAAAATGAGACCCATCCCATTTATAACTTAAAATATCTCTTATATCGGAAAATCACAGTTGAAGAACCACACAAGCGTTCAGGACCCGTACAGTGCCATAACTGTCAAGAATATGGCCATACGAAAAGTTATTGTAAATTACCTACTGTTTGTGTTGTGTGCGGTGAATTGCACGAGACTGCCATTTGCAATAAGTCGAAAGATCAGAGGGAAAAAAGTGCAGTAATTGTGGAGGTAATCACAATGCTAACTACAGAGGATGTCCTGTATACTCTTTCGTTAAACAGGCTATGAGTCAAAAGTCTAAAGTAACCACAGCGCAAACAGGAAATACGTACTCCGTTACTTATCCTCCTATGGCCCAACCAATCTCTACACAAGTATCGTATGCTGATGCTGTGAAGATCAACTCAGTTCCCATGCAAAAAGTGTCACCACCAAATAACACAACAAATGCAAACGCAAGCTTTAATTTCAATCGCCTTGAAGCTACTATTGATAATCTGGTGCAAACTATAAACAATTTTACAACAAATATGACTAGCATGATGCAAGAAATGTTGCGAATGCAGAATACTCTGCTTCTAGCATTAGTTAACAAGCCATGAACACGTTAAAGTTATGTTTCTGGAACGCAAACGGCATTCGCCAACATAGAAACGAACTAGAGCACTTCCTCACGGTGAAGAATATTGATATAATGTTGGTATCTGAAACTCATTTGACTTCGAGAAGCCTTTTTAAAATGAGTAGCTACACCTTATATGATACAAAGGACCCGAGAGGAAGAGCATGCGGAGGATCAGCAATTCTAATAAAGTCAAGACTCAAGCACTATATTCTTGAGAACACTTGTGAAGACCATCTACAAGCAACAAATATTTGCATCGAAAATTTTTGTTCACATCTCGTGATATCATCGATTTACTCCCCTCCAAGATCTTCAATCAGTGAGGATCAATACGAGGATTTTTACAAAACTCTTGGCCCTTGTTTCGTAGCAGCTGGAGACTACAATGCAAAACATACGTTCTGGGGATCGCGTCTTATTACACCTAGAGGTCGAGCATTGTTCAACACAATTTCAAAAATGGGTTTGGATGTCTTTTCTAGCGGGGAGCCCACTTACTGGCCTACTGACATACAAAAAATTCCGGATGTTATAGATTTTTGGGCCATGAAAAATATCCCTAGGGAAGCTTCACATGATCTCTCCTCCGATCACTCTCCCACGATCGTTACAATTTGTAGCCCACTAGGAAGTGACTTACTTCACCCATATGCGAAGATGACAAATAATGTTAATTGGCTGGGGTTCAAAAAATATCTCAGTAGTCATTGTACGGAGAACATCCAGCTAAGAACTCCCGATGATATTGAACTTAACATTGCCAATCTTACCGAAAATATTAAACAGGCTGTTAAACATGCCACTACCTCCCATCCGCAAACTAAGTTTAATAGAATTTATTCTGCGGATATTGAACGTCTCGTATGTGAAAAAAGAAGAGCTAGAAGGGAATGGCAACAGCACAGATCGCCCCAACATAAAATCAGACTTAGAGAATGCACTAAACGACCCCAAGAGTTGCTTTCATCTGAAAAATCTGCTTCTCTTAAGAACTATCTGGAAGGTCTCGATGTCACAGCAGCATCTAATTACTCCTTGTGGCGCGCTGCTAAAAAACTTAAAACACCCATTGAGTCTAAACCACCCCTGTGCACTTCTACCGGAGGTTGGGCAAGAACCAATACTGAAAAAGGTAACATATTTGCTGAACATTTAAAATACGTATTTACCCCAAACACATGTACTGGTGCTGTTGATTTGCCGAGTGTAGTTGCTCTACCCCCTCGACCCATAAAGTTTAAGATGCGTGATGTACAAAAACTAATTGCTGAAACCAATCCAAAGAAGGTCCCGGGTATTTATGGAATTAGTAACAAGATGCTGATGCAGTTGCCTCGTATTGCTATTAGAATCCTGCTATTCATTTTTAATGGCATTTTACGACTGGAGTATTATCCACACAGCTGGAAACTAGCCATGGTCAAAATGATTCCAAAGGCGGGCAAAGATCTTACAAAGGCTGAGTCATATAGGCCAATAAGTTTATTGTCAACAATTTCAAAACTCTTCCAAAAGCTGCTCATGACAAAATTGTCCCCAATTCTAACTAACAATGGATGTATACCGGACCACCAATTTGGTTTTAGAAGTCAGCATAGTACCGTTGAACAATGTCATAGATTGGTTCATTTCATAAGAAGAACATTTGAAGAAAAAAAGTATTGTTCTTCCCTCTTTATTGATGTTTCTTAAGCATTCGATAGAGTGTGGCATGAAGGCCTAATTTTAAAATTGAAGGCATATCTGCCAATAAACATTGTAAATCTTTTGGAAAGTTACATTCTTGCCCGGAAATTCACTGTTGTGGAAGGAGACTTCATGAGTGTGCCCGAAACTATCTTATCCGGTGTGCCACAGGGGAGTATACTGGGGCCAGTTTTGTATTTGATTTATACCTGTGATATGCCTTTGAGCAGTAATATCCTCACTTCTACTTTTGCCGATGATACAGCCTGCCTTAGTATGCATGAAAGCCCTCACGAGGCTTCCCGTTATCTCCAGGAACATATTAACCTGTTGGAACCGTGGTTGAACTTATGGAGAATAAAAGTAAATGAACAAAAGTGTGTTCATGTCACATTTACTCTACGAAGAGACACTTGTTCCCCCATTCGAATCAACAATCAAGTTGTTCCTCAACATTCACAGGTGAAATACCTTGGTATACACCTTGACCGACGGCTTACTTGGAAACACCACATTGACTCTAAGCTGACACAAATAAAACTTAAATTAACTCAGATGCATTGGCTGATTGGTCGAAATTCTACCCTCAGTCTAGATTGTAAACTTTTAATATACAAGTCGCTTTTGAAACCCATATGGTGTTTCGGAATTCAGCTATGGGGCACTGCTCCAGCTTCCAATGTAGAGAGAATCCAACGAATGCAAAACAAAATTTTAAGATTAATAACATCGGCTCCATGGTACATGAAAAATTCAATGTTACATCGTGATTTAAATATGCCACTTGTGACCGCTGAAATTGCAAAATATGCAGGCAAATATTTAACAAAACTAGAGTCCCATCCGAATCCCCTTGCTCGCAATATCTTGAACTTTACTGGACACATCCGCTTAAAAAAGAGGGATACTACGGCCTTAATACGCAATACTCCAGATGAAACTTTTTGAAAATATTTTTGTGCTTAACTACATTTATGTATTAATAATTACTATCACTAAGTTCATGTCTGACACTGGTTGGGCCTAATAATTATATATATATTTAAGATTTGAATACTTATTGTTAGTTCAGTTTAATGAAGATACAATAATTAAAAATTTGTGGAAAAAAAATTTAGAACACAGCAAATTGCAGTCATCTGCCACTGTGCTGCCTGCTTGTAAAAGTAACATACATCATGTACAGAGTTTTTCCATATGGTAGCTTTGTTTCTGCAGAACATTTGTTCGATGTGTGTTAATCTTTTGTGAGTAAACTAAAATTGTCTCACAACAAAAATTTCGTACCGAACGAATGGGTGAATTCACCTTTAGGTTTTTCATTATATTTTGAGAGCTAAAAATAGATTAATTTTAAGCGGAAAATATTTGTTTCGCCAATAAACTCTGAATGTTCCGAGTTATTCAAAAATTATTGGCAGCTGAAAATAAAAAAAACACATTACATCATTTCCCAGAACTAGAATAAATAACTGAATTTTTAGTTCTGTTACCTGCCCGCAATGCCTTTTCACCCGTTCGTTCTGAACGTTCAGAACGATTTTTTTTATATGTAGTTTGACGTCTCTATTTTTGAGAGAGTGAGAGAAAGAGAGTAAATTTAATGCGGAACAATTTTTGCTTGAATTGGTTTAATTCTAATTATCGTCCCGAACGTGCTGCCAGATACATAAATTTTGTATGTAAAATTGAAATAAGCTGCCACATCATACTGTATGTACATATGTATGTATAATAATATACAGAGTATATTTGTAAATTTTTTATATTTATTTAACAAAATAGCTATTAGAACATGCACTCGACTTTTATTCATTTGTATATTTTTTATTTTATAAAAATTTGTTTAATTTAGAACACAGCAAATTGCAATCATCTGCCACCGTGCTGCCTGCTTGTAGAAGTAACACACAACATTTACAGAGTTGTTGCATATGGTAGCTTTGTTTCTACAGAATATTTGTTCGACGCGGGTGAATCTTCTGTGAGCAAACTCTCAGTAAACTAAAATTATCTCTCAACGAAAATTTCCTGCTGAACGAACGGGTGAATTCATCTTTACACACATTTTTCATTTTGGGGTACCTGCTTTAAATTGTGAATAAAATCGAGATTTCTTGATGGATTTTCATGATTTATAGCTTGTTTTCTTTCTGGGATATGCGGCTTTAAGAAAAATGACAAAAAATTTAAATTTCTGTTTCTGATTTTTTTATTCCATTTTTAAAACAAAAAAATTTACCAATTTCGCATAATTTTTTTTCGTTATTAAATTCTGAATAACTCCGAAACAATAAAGGATAGGAAAAAATGGTTATTATTTTTTTTAACAGAATTTTGTAGTGTATCTTTTGGTCTATTATATATTAATTGCGGTTCTCGAGTTAGGGAAGTATATTAGTATGTCCGACTAATTTAGGTGGCAAAATTAGCCACGACCATAAAAAAATTTCTACGTGATAGAAAACTGAAAACTGAAAGCAGATCTGAGTTTAGCGCCACAAAATCCATATAGTACGCATACTTTTATCTAAAGGCTACTTTGGCTGTTGTACAGTGTAATATGAACAAGGAAGTATTTGAAATACTACTAAATAAAAAATAAACAAATATTATTGTTTGTGGTTGGCTTAGCTGAGTATATGGCTGCATTTTATTGGCGCTAAGCAAACCATCAGTACCCTTTAGCCAAATCTCGATTGAAAACCATTTAAACTCGTATACTTATACCCCTCTCCATTTTACCAATATGACCACTAATCTTCTTCAGAAATTCAAAAGAAAAGAAAACATTTTTTTTCAAATCGCATTTATGAAGCTTCCAAGAATATTTCAGATATAACTCTATTATATTCCATTTAAGCACTCCCTGGGCCACCATCTCTATATAGTGTGAAATACCAGCCCCTCTCCATATTTCTAATATGACCACTAATCATCTTCAGAAATTTAAAAAAAAAAAATTTTTCAAATCGCATTTATGAAGCTTCTAAGATTATTTCAGATACCCCTCTATTATGTTCCATTTAAGCACTTCCTGGGCCACCATCTCTATACAGTGTGTAGTACCAGCACCTCTCCATTTTTCTAATTTGATCGCTAATCTTCTTCAGAAATTCAAAAAAGAAAACATTTTTTAAATCGCATTTATTAAGCTTCCCAGATTATTTGAGATATCCCACTATTATATTCTATTTAAGCACACCCTGGACCACCATCTCTATAGAGTGTGTAGTACCAGCACCTCTCCTTTCTTGCAATATGACCATTAATCTTCTCAAGAAATTACATTTATTCAAACGAGCTATATTGTTTCTCTAACATGTAAGTTGCCTTCCGTATTGTCACAGTTTCATTAAGAAATTCCTAATGCATATTTACTTATATACAGTATTTTTTATCCTTATTGTAGTTCCTATATTTCGCCTTTTTAATGAACCTAGTCGATTTTGGTATTTCTGCTAACTACTCTGTTAACTGCAAAATTGTCATTACTAAAAAATATGGTATTTTTCTGTACTAATTAAATTTAAATCTTCACATATATTAAAAAGCTACATATGTATGTATGGTATACAAGGCTTAATATGGTTTGTTTCATATTTACATAAACAAAGACAAATTACAGAAGTGAATGAAGAATTATCAGATGAGATACGAAATGATTTTGGTGTATTATTTATTTTGCATATAAATGTGATGCCAAACATATTTGAACGATGTTATCCACTACTACTATATATGGTGATTTATTTTCGCTATTGGATACTACGTTTATACGCACGTCTTATTTGCAAATAAAAAAGAAGAATGTTGCCGTATAACTTTTTTATTGTAACTTATTAACTCACAAGTCGTGAATAACGACACTATTTGCAAATAAAAAGTAAGACGTTGCCACTTCATGAACGTTTTTTGTGTTTTACTTACCAAACAATCATATTTTCGTCACATGGCATCACTAATAATAACACAAGTTCTGTATGCAATGTCCCGTATAAACAGTGAATTTTTTATTTGCAAATAGTTCTATTTGCAAATAAGACGTGCGTATAAACGTAGTAGGAGATAAATATGTGGATTGTAGGTGAAATATGAGGCTCGTTATAAATGAATTAAGTAAATGGTTAAAAATTAATAAACTGAAACTTAACAAAAAAACTAATATAATAGAAATAAATATGAAGAATAGTGATACTTTTGAGATTAATAACACAGTCATTAAAAAGTTGAACATATAAAATACCTTGGTATACCTTGAAATAATGTAAAACCTAGAGTTTGTGGCGTTGAGTATAATTCTAAAATATGGCTAATACACCAATCTCCAGGATGTATGAGTATTAAACAATTCAACACTACCCAATTTAATAGCAAACTTAAAAATGGAAATGCGCCAGAATACATGTGTGAGCAAAAACGATACGTAGGAACATGTCAACAATATGGAATGAGAAATGTTAATGATTTTCGAATTGAGCGAGCTACGTCAACACAAATGCAACATTCCCTTTTATACAAATATTTAAAGCTATTTAACGAATTACCAAATTATATGAAAAATGAAATTGTTGATAATGTATTCAAAAACATAAGTGTAATTTTTTAGATCTAACACAAATATTAATAATACCAAATATTAATAATATGAACAAGGAAGTATTTATAATAATACTAAATAAAAAATAATAATATTATTGTTTGTGGTTGGCTTAGCTGAATATATGGTTGCATTTCATTGGCGCTAACCAAATCATCATCAAACTCCTATAGTTAGCCCAATCCGTATACATATTTCCCTTTCCATTTTTCCAATATAATCACTAATCTTCTTCAGAAATTCAAAAAAAATTTTTTTTTTTCAAATTGCATTTATAAAGCTTCCAAGATTATTTCAGATATCCCACTACTATATTCCATTTAAACACTCGTTGGACCACCATTTCTATATAATGTATAGTACCAGCCCCTCTTCATTCTTCCAATGCGACCACTAATCTTCTTAAGAAATTAAAAAAACTTTTTTTTTCAAATCGCATTTATGAAGCTTCCAAGATTATTTCAGATATCGCACTATTATATTCCATTTAAGCACTTCCTGGGCCACCATCTCTATATAGTGTGTAATAACAGGCTCTCTTCATATTTCCAAAGTGACCACTAATCTTCTTCAGAAATTCAAATAAAAGAACACATTTTTTTCAATTCGCATTTATGAAGCTTCGAAGATTATTTCAGATATCCCACTATTATATTCCATTTAAGCACTTCCTGGACCACCATCTCTATATAGTGTGTAGTACCAGCCCCACTCCATGTTTCCAATATGACCACTAATCTTCTTCAGAAATTAAAAAAAAACCTTTTTTCCGTTTTCCATCACATCTTTTTTCTCACATTTTCATAGAACAAGATGGGAAATGAAATCGATTTCGATTTAAAGCAAAACCAGAATGAAATCAAAATAAATGTGTGCATCAAAACTTTGTTCGTTTTTCAATCGAAAACGATTTACATCACATAACTGTATATTATATTTAAGCACACTCTGGACCACCATCTCTATATAGTGTGTAGTACCAGCACCTCTCCTTTTTTCCAAAATGACCACTAATCTTCTCAAGAAATTACATTTGTTCAAACGAGCTATATTGCTTTTCTAATTTTTTTATTTTTTATTTTTATTTATTTAGTAGTATGTATCATACTTTATAAAATTCATATACATTTTATATTCCAATACACTATAACAACAATAATAATATTAATAACAATAATAATAATAAAATAATAATAGCAGTATAAGTATAAATATACATTTTTTTTAATTAGTATTAAAAATACTTAAAAAATATATGTATATATTAAATAATTATCTATTACAAAATATAGAAAAAAGTTCTACAAAATTTCATTAAATCGAACAAAATTTACACATTTTTTTCTAAATAATTGACTATCTGTTTCATTTTTCATGTTATTTGGTAAACTATTAAATAACTGAAGCCCTTTGTAAAAAAGAGATCTCTGCATTTGAGTTGTTGTAGCCCGCTGGATACGAAAATCTTCTGCATTTCTCAGCTGATATGGTTGTACATCTCTGACAAAGTTTATCTGTTCATTCAGATATTCAGGCGATTCTCCTTCTTTCATCTTTTTAATAAAGATCAATGTATTAAATTTAAGTCTTTGTTCTATATTCATCCATTTGAGGTCTCGTAGCATGTCATTTATGTGTGTATATCTGTTACAGTTTAGTATTGCTCTCATCGCTTTATTTTGGAGTTTTTGCATTCTTTCTAGTTGTGATTTGTTACAGCAAATAAAAATTATTGTGGAACCATATTCAAAATGAGGTTTAATTATTGTGTTATATATGTTTACTGCGGTTGTTTTTGATATTTTTTTCTTGTTCTTTTAAATAGTCCAATTTTTTACCGATTTTTTTACAAATATAGTCTATGTGGTTTTTAAATTTTAACTCTTTATCTATTATAAAGCCCAGGTACTTTATGTATTCAACTTTTTCGATTTTTTCATTATTTATTTTAAATGTTCTTTCTGAATTCATATTTATTTCAATTATTTTTGTTTTATTTTCATTAAGCTTTAGTTTGTTCATCTTTAACCAAATAATTTTGTTATTTATATCGTGGTTTATTTTTTCTCGGCAACTGTCATCGTCATCTCCTTCTGCAAATACTAACGTATCGTCTGCATATAACACCATTTCACATTTTTCTAATATATTTGGCATATCATTTATGTATATAATAAAAAGCAGAGCACCCAAAATTGAGCCCTGTGGTACTCCAAAATCATTTTTTATTTCAGTTGATACATTATCATTTACTTTGGTGAATTGTTTTCTGTTTTTTAGATAAGACTCGAACCATTTTAATTCTGTGTATCGAATTCTATATAAAGAAAAATTTTTCAGCATAATTTCTCGGTCAATAGTTTCAAAAGCCCTTTTAAAGTCGAGAAATATTGCCATTATTTTTTTGTTTTTTTTTCAATATTTTTCCATTTGCTAATTAAGTAATTTACTGTTGTTTCACACGAGTGTTTTTTTTTTCGAAATCCTGATTGATATTTTGATAATATTTTATTTTTTTCAATATATTTTTCCAGTTGTTCCTTAACTACTTCTTCTAGTATTTTCTCACACGTTTTCAGTGTACTAATTGGCCTATACTCTTCAATTTTCATAGTATTTGCAACTTTTTCTACAGGTGTTATCATGATTTCTTTCCAGTTTTCTGGAAAAATACCAGTTGCCAAAGATTTATTTATAATTTTTAAAAGTATTTCTCCTACTATATCCCAGTTGTCAAGGATAATTTTACTTGAAATTTTTTCATAATCAACTTTATTTTTTAATTTTTTAATAATGTTCTTAAGTTCTAGGATATTTATTGCATGGAATTTAAAATTATTTTCAACATTGCACGTTATTCGGTTTGTATATTGCACATTTTCTATTGAGTTCCTTATTATTTTAATACTGTCTACAAAATAATTATTAAATTGATTAGATATATCGCTGTTATCACTATATTCTACTTGGTTATATATTATAGATTTTATCACATTGTTTTTCTTCTTAAGTACGAGATTCTTTATCTCTCTCCACATTTGCTTTTTGTTTTCAGTATTATTTATTTTATCGTTAACATATCTATTTTTTTCGTTTTCAATTTTTACTTTATATAAATTTCTAATTGTTTTATATTCTGTCCAAGCATCAATTATGTTTTGTAATTTTGCTATTTGATATTTTATTATTTTTTTTCTTTCAATAAACGCAATTCTTCATTAAACCATTTATTTACATTGTTTCTATTGTTTAAAATTTTTGTTTTTGTATTTTTTTTAATAATCTCTTTAAAAGAATTATCAAACATTATAACATTTTCATTTATTTCCATGTTTTCATTATAATTTAGGACTTTCTTTAGTTCTTCATTAAAACTATATTTATTGTATTTAAATACTTGTAATTGTTTGTTCTCTTTTTGATCTTGATTTTTAGTATTTATCAAAATATCAATAATTTCGTGGTCTGATATTTTATTGTTTTTGTTGCTTTTAACCGTCATATTATAAATATTGGTTATAACGTAATCTATTATTGTACTTTAATATTTTGTTACTCTCGTGTATTCATTTGCTATTTGACGAAGCCCATTATCTTGTATTATACATTCAATTCTACTTTTATATGATGAGTTTTTTGACCAGTCAATGTTAAAGTCTCCGGTTATTACTATATCACAGTTTTTATCATAGATTTCTTCCAGCACTTCTTCAAATATTGCACAAAATTCGGACTCGCTGTAACTAGGAGATCTATATATTGCACAAATTATCATATTAATATTACCACATATGGCTCTACAAACTAATATCCAATATTTAACATCGTCTACTTTCTCCATTATTTTACTTATTTTCAAATTTTTCTTATAATATATTATAACACCCCCGGTTCTTGATGATGTAGATATAGAGCCAATGTGGTCATAACCATATAAAATTATTTCGTTATCATCTATTTCTTTTGTAATGTGTGTCTCCGATAGAATAATTAAGTCAGGTCTCTACTTACATGCTATAATTTCAACTTGGTTGTAATTATTGATTAATCCTTGTACATTTGTATACATTATTCGAAATTCCTTTAATTGTTATGCTAATAGGCCAATATTTCTCATTTTGTTTTTTAGTTTGTTTTGATATACCGGACATTCTCTATCATTTGTATAATGATTTTCATCTAATCCTATGTTTAGTTTGTTATTTACTTTTATACAATTGATGCATTTCATTATTCTGTCTTGCTTTTCGCATTCGATATTTCTATGTTGTCCGTGGCAAATTACACATATTTCCTGGTTCTTACACTCCTTTGCCAGATGATTGTATCATTTACATTTCATGCATTGTGTGATTTCGGTTCCATCATACACTCTGCATTTTTCCCATCCAATATTTAAGGCTGGAACACAATGTGCAGCTGAGGCTGAAGTTGAGGCAATAGCTGAAGTTGTAGCTGAGGCGGAGTTTGAAGTACGAACACAATGATGAGGCGTGGGTTCATTGTTGCCAATTGTACTTAATCAAAATTTTATGTACAAATGTATTGAATTTGTATGAACGATAAACATTATTGGCATCTCTGGATATAATAATATGTTAACACAATCTGTTAACTGTCAATGTTAACATAATAAACAAAATTAATTTAAATTTTTTTTGTATTTGTTCAAAAATAAAAATATTGTTTTGTGGAAAAATAAAAATATTCTGTAAAAAAAATGTAAACGAACATAATATGTTAAAGAAGCGCTGTTAATTTGAGGCGCTATAAAAAGTTAAAATGTTCGAACTTTGCGCCTCAGGCTTTGCCTCAGCTTCAGCCTCAAATTCACATTGTGCTCGCATACATTTGAAGCAATGTATTTTACTTTTAACAGAGAGAAGTATACTTCTCGCCTCACGCCTCAGCTGCACATTGTGTTCCAGCCTTTACTTTTCCTGCTTCTATAATTTTATTATAAGATTCTCTGTCAACTTTTAATTTTGCATTGTATATTGTTTTATTATTTCTTTTTACTTTATATTTTTCAATAAATTTAAAATTAGCGTTTGTTAAATTACAATTCTGCATTTTTATTTTCTCAATTATTTCATCCTCATTATATTCAAAAGTCATTCCCGTAATTTTTATTTTATATTCTGTTGTATTAGGAACTTTTATTTCATATCTTTCTGATATTTTATCTTGAATTTTACTCTTAATTCTGTCCCGTTCTTCGTCACTTTCACTCTGAATCACTATTGTTCCGTTTCTCTTACTTATAACATTTGTTATTTTTAAATCAACTGGATTTATTTTATTTAACTCTTCTTTCGTTTTTTCTGCTGATTGCTTTTCCCTTGGTTTTACAATTAGATGTACTTGTTTACTTATATCTGGTAACCCTATGTTCCTAACTGTTTTTGCATATGTTGTTTTTTTGTTTGATTCACTTATGACTTTTTTGATCTCCTTGCACATATTTTCATTTTTTTGTTCTATTGTTTGATAAAGTTTTTTGTTGTTGTTTTCCATTTCGTTTACATTACCAAATAATTTTTTAACTTCTTCAAAATTTTTTTCACATGATTTTTGAAATTTAATCATTTTATTAATTCTATCTTCATAACGTGTTTCTATAGCCTCTAACAATTTTTTAATTTCGGTTTCATTCTGTTTTAGTGATGTTTTAAATTCATGTTTATAGTCTATTAGGTTTTGTTTATTTTTGATAACGCCATCTTGAATATCTTTTAATACCATATCAATGTTTTGTATATATTGCATGCAATCATCACACATATATCTAATAAATCTGTTTTCGTCCATAATTTTCACCGAGTATTGGTCTATTCCTGCACATTTTTTCGTGACATGGAATACTTTACCACACACTCCACTGCAACATATGCCACTCTCACCACGTATTGCTGATCTGCATTTATTGCATTCAGCCATATTATTGTTTTTGGTCCACGAATAATTAGTTTTATAGTTTTTATATATTCACTAATTATTAGTTTATTATTGTTTATTTCGGCTGTGTTTATTTGTTATAATATCACTTTTATTTTATATATTTTAAAATTTTTATAGAGCTCCAATATTTTTCTTGTTTTCTTCTTGGCGTTGCCAACTAACATGTAAGTTGCCTTCCGTGTTGTCACAGTTTCATTAAGAAATTCCTGAAGCATATTTACTGAAATACAGTATTTTTTATCCTTGTCGTAGTTCCTATATTTCCCCTTTTAAATGAACCTAGTCCGTTTTGGTATTTCTGTAAACTACTTAACAGAGCTCTGTTAACTGCAAAATTATAATTACTAAAAAAATATGAGATTTATCTATACTAATTAAATTTAAATTTATTTTCACACATATTAAAAAGCTACATATGTATGGTATACAAGGCTTAGAATGGTTTGTTTCACTACGTACGTAAACAAAGACAAA
The DNA here is from genome assembly GCA_963681545.1 of Germaria angustata. NCBI lineage: Eukaryota > Metazoa > Arthropoda > Insecta > Diptera > Tachinidae > Germaria > Germaria angustata. The sequence goes on from OY813002.1 coordinate 42,595,091, forward strand.
TTAAAAAAGTGAATGAAGAATCATCAGATGAGATACGAAATGATTTTGGTGTATTATTTATTTTGCATATATAAATGATATGCCAAACATATTTGAAAGATGTTAAGTAGTACTATATGCTGATGACACCTCTATACACACTATTTTTGATAATGATGCGGATTTTAGGTCAAATAAGAGGCACCATATAAGTAAATTAAGCAAATGATGAAAAATTAATAAAATAAAGCTTAATGAAAAAAAACTAAAATAATAGAAATAAACTATTGTTTGTTGTTGGCTTAGCTAGGTATATGCCTGCATTTCATTGGCGCTAACCAAATCATCAGTACCCTTTTAGCCAAATCATGATTGAAAGCATTCAAAGCAGACATCTGCAACAATACATTATACCCGCGAGCGCACTCGCTGCTTACTAAGTATTTTTAAGTCTCGAGTACTTTTAAGCACTCGCTTTCAATGAGTTGTTGTTTTCATCGCTCGTTCTTCATACGGCGCGAGCCTCATGCATGAAAACATACAAAAAATTTTTTCAACTCGCACCCGTTTTGATTACAAAAGAAGTAAGAGCGCAGAAACAAGTAATAACAATACACACACAATTCAGTACAAAGGCTCGTGTTTTCTCTATTTTCATACTCGGTAATTTCTTTGTATTAACCTACTCGTCTTATGTATTGCGAGTAGCTTGTAAGAACACGTTTACGGCATATTGATTGGGTATATGTTTGTGTATGTACTATTTAACATTCACTGCTGACGCGGCTGCCAGATTTGATGATTTGTCGTAGGTTTGGCAATTTGGGCGTTTTGATGATTTAGTGGCTGTTTTATTGTGGAATTTTCAAAAATCTGAAAAAGTAGTAGCTAAATCCAAAACTCTCTTAATTAGCTTATCAAGATAAAATTCGCGTAAAATTGGGAAAATTTCCGAATAATTTTAAAAGGTAAAATAAGATATAGAAACGTTCACAAGTTCTCTATACAGTTAAAAAAAATACAAAATTCATCAAAATCGCAGAAATTTGCAAATATTTATGAAGGCTGAAAAAAGGGGAAAAAACTGATTTATGATCTTGCGAATATTTGCCAATTACACATTACATATAATTTCAATCGACCTTTACCAGTTACACGTTACATGTAGTTGTAATTATACATTATGGGTTCAAATAAAAAACATTTTTTAATGTTAATTTTTGTTTTTATTGATTAAAATTGCAATTTTTGATTATAGTTCGATAAGCTATTTAAATGAAAGAATATTACATATACATATGAAATATTATTCAAAGAAGAACGGAAAGGAAAAATCCCAATCATTATACAACAACAATATCAAGCTTATGAAATATATGTGACAAATTTAAAGTTAAACAAATTAATTCAAACTTACTATTTCGGCCAAAATGTTCCAAACGAAACTTTTTCCTTTATGTTTTGAAGAAAGGGTGTATGTTCCACTCGCAATTTTTTCTGCAACCAATTCGTTGTTTCCCGCCATGATACAAAAATAGAACCATCTGCAGTCATGAAAACTGATCAACTAAACAAAAGATGTTAAAACGATTTCCTTAAGTAGAAAACTCAATTCAAAGGAGATATTTATCCTTATTAAAGAGTATGAATCATATAAAAAAATGCGCTTTAAAAAGATGTTGTTTCGCGCATCTTTGTCATCATAAAACATAATTGTGTATTTGTTGTAAAATTTTTCGTAAAAAAGTATTATATGAACCGCACACTTTGGAAATTGCATACCAGTTAATTTGCAAACAGACAAGGAAAAACCAACCCACATCAAAAATAAAAACATTTCATTGCTAATCATCAAGAGTTCTAAGAAAACAAAAAAAATAGTTTTTGTGCAACGAGTTGCTTGACACTAACCGTTTTTTTTTTGTTGGGATTTTTTTGTTATTTTCCCAAAATTTTAATTTTTATTGCTCAGACGTTACCTATATAGAAAAGAGATAAGTATAGGAGTCCAGGAAGCAGGTAGTAAAATACAGTAAATTTTTTTAATAAAGTTCAAAATGTTTTATATGTACATGCATCTACAATGTAGACTCTACATAAAAACATCAACAAATAAAAAAAATGAAAGAAAGAATTTATATCTACATATATTATTACGGAAGCATTCCTTATGAGAAAAAAATATCTGCATAAATATTGGAAAAATTGCAAAATCTCAAAAAAATAGTAGCTAAATCCAAAACTCCCTTAATCATTTTTTCAAGAAATGAAATTGACGTATAAATCAAATTGTGGTTTAACCATTTCATAAAAATCTGCCTCTTTTAAATTCTGCCTGTCAAATTCTTAATATATTTAATTAAAAATTTTACATGAAATTTTTCTTATAATAACTATTAAGTACATATTATTTCATTATGACCTTTGCCCTACATATTAACTTAAATATAAGATCATTGACTTTTTCCTAAACCTTCTGGCAACACTTTTTTAGGTTAATTACGTTTGACGAGCGCTGCGAGTGATACCCATGAATTCTGCGAACTATAACTCAGGTTAATAATGTATTGTGTGTGTCTTCAAATTACTACACGAGCCTTTGTAGTGTTTGTTATCAGAAGTGCGAGCAACATTGCCGATTGTTGAAAAAAAATATGTTAGAAATAATACTAAACGGACACAAGCATAATTTGTATTGTGTATTTTAGAGGCTCGTATGTACAAACACAAATTCTTCCGAGTGTGTGCGAGTAGATACAAAAACAATATTGTGTATTAACTACACCGCAACTCGTTTTTAGGCGAGCATATAAAATCATAAAAACGGGTGCTCGTTGCAGTTCTCTGATTCAAAGCTCGTATACTTATGCCACAGACTACAAACACTATATGAGAATTCAAACAGAACTCAATCATATTTTTCTATTTGTAATCAACAAAAAACACAAAAGTATAAATAGCTTTAGAAAGCTTTTGTACAATCACAACACAACAAACAATTATAATTGACTTGCGTCGTTTTGTTTTTTCTTTTTACGCCTTTGTACAATTAATCGCCCTTTGAGTGATAATGAAAGTATTTATAAAGCAATGTAAAAAAAACAAAATGTATAATAACAATATTTATCAAATTCGTTATTCGAGATATTCTCCAAAATAACCATTTTAATATTGTTATTATAAATTTTGTTTTTTTCATTGCCTTATAAACACTTTCATTATCACCCAAAGGGCGATTAATTGTATAAAGGCGTAAAAAGAAAAAAACAAAAAGACGCAAGTCAATTATAATTGTTTGTTGTGCTGTGATTGTACAAAAGCTTTCTGAAGCTATTTATACTTTTGTGTTTTTTGTTGATTACAAATAGAAAAATATAATTGAGTTCTTTTGAATTCTCATATAGTGTTTGTAGTCTGTGGCATAAGTATACGAGCTTTGAATGCTTTCAATCATGATTTGGCTAAAAGGGTACTGATGATTTGGTTAGCGCTAATGAAATGCAGGCATATACCTAGCTAAGCCAACAACAAACAATAGAATATTAAAATGGTTATTTTGGAGAATATCTCGAATAACGAATTTGATAAATAATAGAAATAAATATGAACAAATACATAACATAGTCATTGTAAAAGTATAATAGATTAAATACTGACATTTATGCAGTATATTGACCATACATGTAAAAAATTACTCTTAAAAGAATAACAAATAAAATATTACAGACAAATGCAATAAAAAATAAAGGGTGGCCCAATACACGATGTTAATTATGAGTCACACCTTAACGTCAACTTAATTTGACATTTCTTTAATTCGGTGTTTGACAAATTCAACCATGGAGGGATACACAATTGACCAGCGCGCTAAGATTGTTGAAGCCTTTTACGAAAATGGGCGTTCAAATCAAAATGCCTTTCGAGAAGTTTGTGATTTTTTTTATCAGCATAATCGAAAAAATGTGTCCACAATCGGGAGTATTGTGCGCAAGTTTCAGTAAACCGGGTGTATAGAAAATGTGAAAACACTTGTGCCTGCTCGCCCAGTTCGTTCTCTGAAAAACATCACTGATGCAAAATTTTAATAAAGATTTGAATTCACATGCTTATAAGTGAGTGAAGATAAATATGCCGAATTAAAAATGTTTCGAAGTACCGCTTTACGTCATTAAATATTTATAAATATCTTTTTAGTATTTGTGACATATTTGACAAATACGTTTTCTTGTTTGGGACATATTTGTTATAAATGTGTGGTTTTTCTTTATCACTAAGTCTTTAATTTCTCTCCACATTTGTTTTTGGTCCTTTGCATTGTTTATTTGATTGTTAATATATTTGCATTTTTCACTTTCAATTCTAACCTTGTACAAATTTCTAACTTTTTTGTAATTTGCCCACGCTTCGGTAGTGTTTTCAAATTTAGCAATTTGGTATTTTGTTATTTTTTCTGTTTTTATACGACGCAGTTCATCATTAAACCATTTATTAACTTTATTTTGATTATTAATTGTTTTTTTTAAGTAAACTTTTGTACTATCCCCTCTAGGCATTCATCAAACATTAGTACATTTTGATTAATGTTCATATTTTCTTGAAAGCATATTTTTCCATTTAGTTCCCTTGTAAATTGATTTTTGTTGTATTTAAAAAAGTATAAAGTGTTATTCTCCTTTTCGATGTGTGTGGCTTTATCCTTTATTAGTATTTTAATTATTTCATGATCTGATATCTTATTTTTATCACAATTCTGTACTGTTATGTTGAAATTGTTTGTAATAACATAATCAATTATAGTTTTGGATGTATTTGTTACACGACTGTATTCGTTTACTATTTGTTTAACACCATTATCTTTTAATAAAGTGTCGATTTTATTTTTGTAAAAATTATTTGTTGACCAATCTATGTTAAAATCTCCTGCTATAATTATATCATTAGTTTCCTCATATAAATCTTCTAATGTTTCCTGAAAAATTTCACAGAATTCTGATTTATAACCACTGGGCGATCTATAAACTGCTACAATTATAAGTTTCATATTTTTACGAATTGCTGTGCAAGCTATAATCCAATATTTAGAGTTTGCGTTTTTTTCGATTTTTTTTTTACTCTCCATTCTTTTTTGTAGTATATGATTACTCCTCCAGTTCTTAAAGAATTTGAAAATGCTATTAGCTGATTATAATCTTGCATAGTTATTTCATCTTCGGCGATATTTTCTGTCATATGTGTTTCCGATAATATAAAAAAATCTGGTTTTTTCCATTGCAGCTATAATTTCTACTTGATTAAAATTATTTGTAAGGCCTTGTACGTTTGTATATAAAATATGTATGTTCTTTAATTGTTAAGCCGATTGGCCTATTTTTCTTTTTTTCATTTTAAGTTTATTTTGATACACTGGACATTCTTTGCTATAAGTCCCATGATTTTCATCTAAGCCAATGTTCAATTTTTTATTCATTCTTATACAGTTTATGCATTTAATTATTTGTTCTTTGTTTAATGTATATATTGCTGAATATTTCTCTATTTTTAAAAAGCTATGATGGTAACATAAATTTGAAAATAATTAGAATAAATAAAAAATTGATGTACTGTTATTTTTGTACTGAGAAATAAAAGATTGCATGAGTGACTTAATTGTATGTCCACAAGTGTAACTCGGCATATTTATCTTCACTCACTTCATGCTTACAAGGTTCAATTAACTAGAAGCCTAATGACCATTTCAAGTGTCGTCAATTCCCTGAATGGTTGGTTGAAGAGACACAGTTAATGGTGGCTTTGCAAAGAAAATCATCTTCAGCGATGAAGCACACTTTCACCTCCAGTGGATTCATTAACAAGCGGAATTGCCGCATTTGGGCAAATGGGAATCCACGAGTGATTGTTGAAAAGCCCATGTATCTACAGCCGTAATTCTTCGAAAATGAGGATGGCGAAGCAGTTTCCGTGAATTGTGTTCGCTATTGCGAGATTCTTGTGGCAAGAAATTGAGAATATCGATCTGTATGATAAGTGTTTCCAACACTTGTTACTTGCCACACAGCCAACGAAAATATGGCTCTTTTGCGCGAGAAATAAACATCGTGCATTATGGTTAGGCCACCCTATATTGAACACTTTAGTTAAATCTGATTTTGAATGCGGATCAACAATACTGTAGACATGCTGCAACTCAACAGAACTTGAAAGAATGCAAAAATTACAAAATATGGCGATGAGAATAATTCTAAAATGTAACCGATACACCAGCATAGGGGGTATGCTTCAGAATCTTCGGTGGATGAATAATAAACAAAGGCTTCATTTCAACACTATCCGATTTATTAGAACAATGGAAATGTGCAAAAATACTTAGTTGAGCAAATAGGATACATATGTAGAGAATGTCAACCATATAGATCAAGAAAAGTTAATGGCTTTAGAATTTAACTACGTTACACAAATTCATCGGTCCCTTTTCTAGAAAGTTTTAAAGCTATTTAACGGATTGCGAAATAATAAAAAAATTAAATAAATAACAAAAGCAATGTGTACTAGGGCTGTTGATTCCTGGGGTAATGGACGTGTTTCTTATCAGCTGATATAATATTGCTAAATGATAGTGACTTGATTTTAGACTCCGTACAACAAAAATAAAATTTTTATCCATTGATATAAAGGCAATAATTTGGAAATATTATAACGGTGGATATACTGAATAATCACTTTCGCGAAATAGATTTTTACTTACCTTTTTCATAATCCCAGTTTTACGCTTTGAAAACGTTGTATAACGTCTTAATTTATTATCGATATATTCCATTTTTATTTTGACTCTACCTTTTGTTTTTTTGCCATTTGCAGGAGGTGATTTTTTACTTTGTAAGTTGTTATAACTATCATCATCTTGCACTCCAGCGCTACTAGATTGTGGCTGCTGATGGCTACTGTTCTGTATACTGGAAGAGGGCCCACAATTGTCAATACCTTGAAGCGCTGTTATACTACCAGTACCGACCCTTTGATTTGCATCATCATAACAATCCGAGCCACCTCTTTTCAGTCCTCTATGTAGACTATTATTACTAACGATAGACTGACATTGCGTATTTGATATCAGATTTCCACTAGATCGAGGCAAAAGGCCAACAGTGGAACCACCTCCTATGCCTTGTAAGATACCGGCACTGGACGGTCTCCCACCTATAGCAGTTTGATTGCCGTATATATCCGCTTGATCCGTTAAGCTCAAGCCAATACTACTCATGGAGTAACTTAAGTTATATCGCGAATCTCCACGTGATGGCTCCATTTTTATTTAAAAAATTTATCCAGGGTAGCGTACGACAAAAACAATGTAATTGGATATGTACACACATCCATATGCTTATAATTCTTAGGAATTGTCTACCCAAAACAACATACAAAACAAAATTTTCAAGGGCATCAAAGCATATTTATTGTTTGTTCACTTTTAAGTTACTTCACCGACAAATTAACAGATTAAAGTGAAGATTTATTAGGTATATTGAGTGATTTAAAAAATAAGAACTTCCAAACTGTAATTATAAACTACAACTATACGACTTATTACACTTTTGTTGCTAAAACCAAAAACCTTAATACACATGTTAGCCAACACACATTACGACCGTATTTATTTCAACACCTGTTATTAAATTATCATATTAACCCAAAGTACAGAAGTATAATTTACTGGATTCCACTTTGAGCTTCATATTAAGTAACGAAATGTTTATTTTTAGTATAAATTCTGCTTATTTTTTATTTAAAAATTCAAAACCTCTATTTTTACACTCCGGTGTATAGTTTTGACAACTGCACTGGTATGCCATAATGTGTTTACAATGTGTTATAAAAGTAGTGTTGGAAAATGTTTCATTTTTAATAGAGTTGCATTTTAATAGTTAAATGGATTAAAACTAACCATTTAATTAATTAAACTTTTTGTGTTTATCATCAGGTATGCGGATACGAATGATATATAATGTGTACCGTTAAAGAAAACCGATTTTGCTATAGTAAGTTACTTCCAAAAAATATAAGAAACTAGTGGTGGGCGAAGAATATTTTAACTTGTTGGTGCGTTTGCGTATGTCTTATATGTTCACTAAATGGAAGCACATTATCTATTACGCATACCATACTTTATGAAATCGAAGTTGAACCAGAAACAACATCAACTTAACCCAAGAGAAAGGAAACGAATTAATTTCTCTTAATATATATACAGGGCAACGTTGCCAGACACAAGCAAAAACATGATTACTCAAGAGAAACATCGTGATGATTTTGGTTCAAATAACGTATTAAGAAATATTTGCATTTATTTCAACCTGTAACATTATATAGGAAATTTTCTATTTTTAGAATTTAAAGTGATTAATATATTCAGAATTATTTGAATTTAGTAGATTCAAATTTACGATATCCATAAAAAAATCAGAATTTTTCTACATCTAACAAAAAATTTAAAAAATAAAATTCTGGCTTTCCGGACTATAGCATTTTATAATCCAGTTAACTTTATAATCAAGTTAAGTCTTATTGATAAACAGTCGTAAAATAAATCGTACTTTTATATAAAGATATATATATATATATATATATATATATATATATATATATATATATATATATATATATATATATATATATATATATATATATATATATATATATATATATATATATATATATATATATATATATATATATATATATATATATATATATATATATGTACATATCTATAATATCACTTAATCCAAAAGTGGTTCAAAAACATTAGCTGACAATCGTTACGTCCAAGACATCAACAGAAATGGTTCTTACAATTACATTAACTAAATCCTGAATATTTAGGGGATCGCCTAAAAATTCTTGGGCTTCGAATTTAATTGTAGAGGAAATATATTTCAATTGAGTTCAGAATTTGAGAGTATGGATAAAGAAAGACTTATGAATGATACGTCTCACTCATAATATCCAGCAATTACTGCGTTGTCCAAAATTTGCAATGCATTAATTATATCTATTTCTTTGAGCAATAAAATAAAGTTGCTCCCAGATGAGATAGTAAATACTTTTTACATAATGACAGAATTTTCCTGATTTTCTATAAAACGTAGGACGGAAAACAGTACCATATTAAAAATTTTATGTATAGAAGGATGAAAGTATGAACACTAATGATTATTAGTACGAATTTTTATCACTTACAATAACAAGCTTTTGAAAATAAATTATTTAAATCAAAAAGGTTGAAGCAAAACTAATTGACATCTAATTATTTTTTAATCATATTTTGTATATGATATTTAAGAAGTTGTTTCACTGGATATCATTCTAAGCTGGACGTGGAAAGCCCTCTACTTAATGGGGAACAGAGTGACTTGGGTAGTGATTGAGATTCTCCCGAATACCAGCTTTTCGAACTTGCTTACATATCATAAATATATATATATATATATATATATATATATATATATATATATATATATATATATATATATATATATATATATATATATATATATATATATATATATATATATATATATATATATGTATATATATATATATATATATATATATATATATATATATATATATATATATGTATATATATATATATATATATATATATATATATATATATATATATATATATATATATATATATATATATGTATATGTATATATATATATGTAAGGTTATATATATATATATATATATATATATATATATATATATATATATATATATATATATATATATATATATTATACCTGTCTTCCAACTTAGAATAACAGTTTGGGTTGAGGATATCTGGGAGCACTAGGTTTGAGATCTGTTTTAATCAGTGCTAGAATTGTTTAGATTAAATATATATACTCTTCATCTCTCTCCTCTTTTCATATGCATACATATTGTTTTAGTTATTTTATTCTTAAGTTCCCTTTTGTAAATAAAGTATATGGTTACATATTTTGTAATTTTGTATATAAATATATATATATAAATATATATATATATATATATATATATATATATATATATATATATATATATATATATATATATATATATATATATATATATATATATATATATATATATATATATATATATATATATATATATATATATATATATATTGCCTTTGCTGCAATAACGCAATAATTCAAAAAAGGTTGTTTTGCAGAAATTGAGTTTAAAGTTTTGAATTTACACACAACTTCTCAAGGGCTGAGTATACAACTTATTTTTATGAAACTTTTACAGAATATAAAAAACGATAAGGCGAATAATTTTGTAATATAATCTTACAAAATTCAAATTTTGAGTTACTACGGTATTGCACCAAAGGCTCGATATGTATTTACTTATATACAATGTATAAATTGTTAGTTCCCTCAATTCTATGATAAAAACATTATTCTGGCAACGCTATTAGGGTGTTACGAAATATTATGTGATTTGTGTTCTTTATTCATACTTGTATTAATAGTCACGTCAGTGTTACCGACGTGGAAAATTTGAAATAGGCATACCAGGCTTATGTATATACTTTTGTATGTGTGTACTTCAAGGAAAGGAAATTACATAATACGTTGAATATTTGATATTTAAATAATTAAATCCTTTTTGTAGAGTACAACACGATCTCTAGAATATCGGATACACACGTATACAGTAAAAAGTGATTACAAGCTACTAACTGATGTGTGACATATAATTCGTTATAGGCGAAGATGGTTTTATCAAGGGTACATATGGATGTACATACATACATATGAACATATAGTGGACTTCTTCAGTTTAGTTCGGAACATATACCTATATTATTTTCCAAGAAACAAAAGTAATCAATATTAAAACGGATCATATATTGTTTTATTTTGCGATATTCACTTAAGAATTTCTGAAATACATAATTAATATCAGGGAACTAATTGTGAGATATTGGCTTGTTCGCTGTAAGTATAAATGCTTAGAAATATAAGAAATTGTTTGTTATAAAAATAAATTCATTATAGTCGAAGTTGCTTGTAATATTAAAAAAATATATCAAATATTGTACATAGTTCGTTAAGGTCTCGTTAGCCAATCGTTGCTGTAAGCGTGACGCATGTACAGTGCCGTATATGCGTTCCTTCCACTTCCGGAGGGAGCATAGGCCTTCTACAAAGCATATCCATCTTTGTTGTTGCAGTTGTTTTCGTATTGTTATTATTTTTTTGTTGCCTTGTATCAGTTCCAGTAATCGGTTCTTGTTCCAGCTAAGTAGATGATTAGTCTGCTGTAGTAGGTCTAGGATAATGGGGCTGCCATCTGTCGTTGCCAACGCCAGAGGGGACGTATTTTGGTGTAGTGGCGAGGAACCTCGCTAATCTTGAATCATATTTTCCCCCCAGAAGGTGGTGGCTCTGCCTGACCTTTGTTTGTCATGATGTTATTCCCTTTTCAAGGGAGAGGGGGTAGTCAGGGGGCTCATTGGATGGAGTTTTGGGAGGGGTTGAAGCCACTTCATTTCTAACACTTGAAAAAAATGTTTGTCCTCTGCCAGGGAGAACGTTTATATACTTGTAGAACCCTTAAAAACGATCCGTATGTAATACAAAGGATAATAAAACAAACACATAGAAGAAAAATATCCATAAGAAAATCAAAATATGCATAGCAACAGTGATTGGAATTGACAAATTTCATTCCGTTTAAGTAGAAAAAATGCAAAAATTATTTAAATAGGAGCAAAGCTGTATCTATGTACATATGTATTATATATTATAACTCTAATAATTATTTAAATTATATCTGTATCATAATATTTAACCAGATATAAATAAAATGAAATGATATTTATTCAATTAATTATAGAAACGCATACATATGTACATATATGTATGTATGTACATATGTAACCTTTTGTTTTTAAAATTGTTGCTGGTCATATTTTTTTAAGTAATAACAATCTGCAAAATTTTTAGATATTCAGAGAAAAAACAATACATTTATACGGGTATGCACATACATATGTACATATGTACTTACATATGTATGTATTACGTTTGAAAATTATTTACTTCGGTCTAGCAAACATTTGATAGTATATCAAAATTATAAAAGATTTTATGATTTAATTTTATTTTATATTGAAAAGAGAAATAATTTGAGTTTCGGAAAATTAAGTATCTTTAAATTTATGTAAGTATGTATAACAATGTAAAATTTTAAAATATTTATCAATATACATATGTATGTATATACATATGTATGTATGTATGTATAAGTAAGACGAGCACTCCTGATACAGTAACATTCAACATACTGCCATTACTGGCATACAAATGTCACATAACAACGCTATGAAATTCTAGTTTTTAGAGATTGGGACGTGCCGTCAACATGGCATTTAAAGTTTGTAAGCATTTACAATGTGTTTAGCAACCAAAACCGATCAGTTGTTTGTAATGCGAAGATTCCAACAAGCAAGGAAAACTCAAAATTAATAAAAATTTCTTATAACTTAAAATGGGCTCAAAAATAAAATCTTGACTTCTGAAAGCCCGATTAGAAATGTAAAAATTTATGAGCTGCTAATTGGTAATTGCAATTAAAAGTAATAACCCCAAAAGGTATTTTTAATCTGTACTACCCTTAGAAACAAAAACCACTCTCATTTAAAATTTGTCATCTGAGCTTGCATCTGACATTTATAGACGCAATATTTTAAAACATTCATATGACATGTGTAAATTTTTCAGTGGGGGATTTCAAAAGTCAGATGCAAAACATACATACATATGTACGTCATCTAAGACCATCACAATAAAAAATAAATAAAAATGGTAGAAATATGGATTGAAAATCGTATTTGCGTATTTATAAATGGGTGGAATGGTGTCACACGTTTGAAGGACAGGTTTCTCATAGTTTGGTTGAATAGTTTTTCGGGTTCGGGTTCTAGGTTGCTGAAGCATAGATTGAGTTCGGGTCGCCATACATTTCATCACCATATATACGACAGATCATAGTTTCCACAAAACCAAAGAGCATATTCTTTATGAAACATTGACGACATGCCACTAAATAATAAGTCTGCTGGATCACATTTGGAGCTGATATAACCCCATTATTCTGCCTGAGTCGGTTCCTGAATTATTAAAATTCAATTGAATGCAAGTGTTAAATGATGATGGTGACAAATTTATCCAAGAGAGCACGATTTCTGATTATTACGATTTATGATTATTATGGCTTTTATAGGAGCCTGTAAATTATTATTATCATAATAATATTAAATTAAAATTATCATAGATTAAATTAATTAAAATTAATATTAAATTAAAATTATCATAGATAAATTATTATTATCATGGATTCGTGTTGAACCTTCGTAGTGAACGGACGTGTTAGCGGAGTTTTTTTTACATACTAAACAAACAAAAATACAAAAAAAATATATTCGTAATAAGTACTGATTGGTAATAAGTACTGATATTGTTAAATTTGCATTAATAACATTTTTCATATAATCTGAAAAAACAAAACAAAACAAAAAAAAAAAAACTGCAAACAAAGTGACTGAGGAATACTCTGCATGAGTACCTCAAAAAAAAAACAATTGTGAAGTTAGTTATAACGGTAGAAATGCCTATTCTACTGTGAGTTCTGATATTCTTAATGCACACAATAAAAATAAAAAATCCGATGATAGTCTTTTTCTAACGGCAAAGCCCATTTTACGCGAGCGATCAACTTCGCTTACTCCAATGGCAAGTAGTGATTCTGTAACATTATCATTGCCTAGTTCATCTTTATTTAAGTCAGCGCCATTATCCGCTCCGGGCTCGTGTTCATCACTTAACCAAGTTATCACTACAGACAACAGTAGTCAGAAACCTAAGGTGCCTGTCGGAATGGACAGATATATCACAGTGGTAAAACGCGGACGAAGTCCAAATTCTTCAAGGATCTCATCTGTTCCCAAGATATCCAGGAATATCGACGCAGCTAAGCGTCAAAACCGTTTCAAAATATTGCAAGATGACAGCGACAAACCCGATGAATCCTCGAAAAAAACCTCGAAAAAACCACCAATCTATCTTAGGCAAAAAAAATCATATCATATCAAAAAACTAATCTCGGTCTTTGGTGAAAAGGCATTTCACATTGTTCCAATAAAACGTGGTAACATTGATGAAGCAAAAGTTCAAATATATGATGAAAAAGACTTCCGCAAAATGGTTACTAAATTTGAGAAAAATAAAACAAGTTTCTACACTTTCCATCTTAAGAGTGCTAAAGGCCTACAGATCGTATTGAAGGGCATAGATTCTTATGTTGTTCCTGAGGAAATAAAAGATGCTCTCACCCTCCAAGGATTTAAGGTAGAAGATCCCCCAACCTCTATTTCGCGTTGAACTGGAGCCAAACGATGTAATATTGAAGAAAAATGAGACCCATCCCATTTATAACTTAAAATATCTCTTATATCGAAAAATCACAGTTGAAGAACCACACAAGCGTTCAGGACCCGTACAGTGCCATAATTGTCAAGAATATGGCCATACAAAAACTTATTGCAAATTACCTACTGTTTGTGTTGTGTGCGGTGAATTGCACGATACTGCTATTTGCAATAAGTCGAAAGACCAGAAGGAAAAAAGTACAGTAATTGTGGAGGTAATCACACTGCTAACTACAGAGGATGTCCTGTAAACTCTTTCGTTAACCAGGCTATGAGTCAAAAGCCTAAAGTAGTATCAGCGCAAACAGGAAATACGTACTCCGCCACTTATCTTGTAATGGCCCAACCTATCACTACACAAGTATCGTTTGCTGACGCTGTGAAGATCAACTCTGTTTCCATGCAAAAAGTGTCACCACCAACTAATACAACAAATGCAAACGCAAGCTTTAATTTTAGTCGCCTTGAAGCTATTATTGATAATCTGGTGCTATATAACTATAAACAACTTTACAACACTAATATTTATTCCACTAATATTTATTTATTGTATCTTCAAAACTGAACTTACAATAAGTATTAAAATCTTAAGTACAGATGTTTTTTGATTTGGCTAGTTTGCCAATCAGATGAATTGAATTACCAAGAACCGAATTGCCTTGGTCGTTTGGATTGTTTTCAAGGTGAATCACCAAGAAAACAGTTAGTTCAACTCGAGCACTTGAAACCCGGTTGATGCGGAGAAAATGGAAAGAAATAGTCGATTTAATTGTTTGATTACTTCTCTCAATGTTTATTAAAAATTCATTGGCTTAAATACTAAATTAATGCTTATTTGCGATTTATGGTAGAATACATTTTTTTACATTTAGTTATTTTGCTGAAGTTCATTGCATTCACATTGTAAAAAGAAAAGCAATGAACTCAGGTAATAAATAAAATTATGCTGAATTTGGATTTTGACTGAAGCGATCAAATTCTGTTGAAGTTCATTGCATTCACATTTGCAGTCTGTCATTCTTACATACAGAAAGCAATGAACTCAGACAGCAAATGAAATTATGCTGACTTTGGATATTAACTCAACGATCGAATTCTGCTCACAATGTCATGCAAACTTATGCACATACACATGTATAAATGTGCATGTGCATTCAATGTGAAAGTTTGAACATGCACCCGGCCGTTGAGCTATGATCAACTAAGAGGAAATTGCTGATTTGACAGAACCGAGTCGCTTCAGTGTTATCAAACAGAATGACTTACTTGCTAATGAAACACGTTTACTTAATATTTAGAAACAAAAAAAAAATATTAAAAATAGAAGACAATACAAATTGCGAGTACATAAAAATGCATTGAATAATGATTGATAAATTGTGCATTCTTTCGGATTGCTTCGGAATCTTCCTTACGTAACCGTAGTAATAAACTCGGACTGTGTGACGTGTTGATGGACAGCTGGACAAGGTTGTTGACTTGGTTGCACCTTTCGACACTGTATTTTTCCATGATGTGAGTCGGACAGTGATGGAACTATTGCTGATTGTATTCGATGTAGTCTGGAAGATATCACAGAAAGCTGAACCGATAGTGATATAAATATATTAAATAGCTTAGTTTGTTAGTTTTCTTCTTCTCTTAGTCGGCATTTCATCGGTTGACAATGAAGGTTGCTGTCTCTGACTCTCTTTTGCATGATTATCATTTGACGTCATCGACAATTGTTGAATTGGTTGATCCTGGCACTCGTTGCTTTCATCGTCAGATGTAGGAAGTGGTGCCAGATAACGAATCGCGCGTTTAAATACACCCGAAGCTGTTTTGACATCTGCAACTCTGACGATATCGTCGCTTCCCTTGTAGGTTTTAATTACACGTCCCAAAGGCCATTTCATAACCGGGGTATTATTTTCTTTGAGTATGACGATGGCTCCAGGCTTAAGAGTTTCTGATTGCTTTTGCCATTTGTTACGATATTGTAATTCATTCAGGTAATCTCGCGACCATCTATTCCAGAATTCGTGTTTGAGACGAGATACCAAATTCCATCTTGTCGCCAGCTTGACGTTGTTTGACTTGGCTTGCGCATCGATTTGGGCAGTGAGAGGCTCTCCAATAAGGAAATGCCCTGGAGTCAAGGCACCGATGTCGTTTGGGTCGTTTGATAGCGGTGAAATTGGTCTGGAGTTAAGAATAGCTTCGACTTCGATGACTAAGGTTTCGAGTTCTTCATAAGTCAACGACGCGTTACCTACACTTCTGACTAAGAGATGTTTGGCAGATTTTACCGCCGCCTCCCATAGTCCGCCAAAGTGTGGTGATCTTGGCGGTATGAAATTGAATTGTATGCCCCTTTTTCCACAGGCGCTTGTAATTGCTTCTTGTGCTTCTGATGTGTAGATTATGGATGCAAGTTCGGGTAGTTTATTTTTCGCTCCAACGAAATTCGTTGCGTTATCGCAATACAAATTTTGGCAGTGTCCACGGCGGCTGATAAATCTCTTGAGAGCACCTATGAATGCCTCTGTGGTGAGATCGCTCACTAGCTCCAGATGTACAGCCTTTGTTGCGAAACAACAAAATACTGCAATATAAGCCTTGTGCGGCCTTTTCCCTCTCAGTTTGTAGTGAACTTCAAGTGGACCACAGTAGTCGACTCCAACATTTACGAATGGCCGAGCTGGTAATACTCGTGTTGCAGGCAGATCTCCCATTATATGTTCAAACATTTTTGGTTTAGCCCTGCTACATATTGTACAGCGATGAACTGTAGCACGAGCCATAATTTTTCCTTTTACTGGCCAGTAGCGTTGTCGGATGATGCCTAGGAGCGTTTGCGCTCCGCAGTGTTTGTTGTCTTTATGAACCATTTCGAAGATTAATTTTGAAATGGGATCATTATATGGAATGACAAGTTGATGCTTCGAGTCATATGCCAATGAGGATGCCTCAAGCCTGCCTCCAACACGAATTAAACCATTTCGATCTAGAAAAGGAGACAGGTTGCACAAGCTGCTTGTTTTTTGAACTTCGTTGTATTTTTTTAAGTGTAGAATTTCATCCTTGAAATCTGCTGCTTGCATTTGCTTAATGATCGGAATTAGGGCTTGATCCAGCTCAGTTGTTGTTAATGTTCTGTTAGGCTGTCGATTGTCCTTTCGGCATCTGGTGTGAGTAATAAAACGTATGACGTACCCAATTATTCGCTGTAATCGGAAGAACGAATTTTTGTGGTTGATCTTGTAGACGAAATCCTGTCCGTCTATTACTGCCACATATGATTCTACTGATTTTCTTTTTCTTTCTAAAGTGGTCGGAATGCTCAGGCTTGGATTAAATTTCAATGGCCATGCTGCTTCTGCTCCATGCAGAAATAAGGGTCCACAAAACCACAGTGTGCATTCCTTCAGGGCCCTTGGCGATATTCCTCGAGATAAAATGTCGGCTGGATTGCATTTTGAGCTGACGTGACGCCATTGATCTATTTGAGTTTCTGCAATTCGATTGGCCACAAAGGTGTTGAATGATGCAGATGATGAATTTATCCATGACAGCACAATTTCTGAATCGGTCCAAAACCAAACCGGGCTGGTCCACTGCAGATCAGATCTAATTTTTGTAGCTAACTGCGCTCCTAACACCGCTGCACATAGCTCCAATTTCGGTATTGTTTGCCTTTTGAGTGGAGCTACACGGGATTTAGCACAAAGGAGTCGATTCATAATGGTCCCGTTTTTGAACACTGACCGTATGTAGGCTGCTGCTCCATACGCCTTTTCTGACGCATCCGTAAAAATATGTAGTTGGACTGAAGCTGGGAGTTCTCCCTTAAAGATGTGTCTCGATATTTCCAAGGTTTTTAGCTCATTTAGATCGGTGCGAAAAGAACTCCATTTGGTATGTAACGATTGAGGTAGAGATTGATCCCAATCTAATTTCAATTCCCATAATTCTTGGATGAACATCTTGGCTGTCACCACAATTGGAGAGAGGATTCCCAGTGGGTCGAAAAGTCTCGCAAGATCTGATGTGACTGTACGTTTGGTAATTTTGTTAATTGCCTCGATGTTAACTTTAACACAAAGCTTGTCCTCCTTCGGCAGCCAGATGAGTCCTAATGTTTTTATAGAGTCAGCATTTGCGCTTTCAAAGTCCAAATTTACTTCCAGATCACCTTGTGGTATGTTTTGGAGTAACTGTGGATGATTTGCAGACCACTTGCGAAGATTAAAACCACTTTCTTTCATCATTTGTGTTAGTTGATTTTGCAAATCTATTGCAGTCACCAAACTATCTGCTCCACCAAGCCCATCATCAACGTAAAAATTCTCTTGCAGAAATTTCGAGGCAAGAGGGTAACGAACAGTGTTTTCTTTAGCGAGTTGTTGCAGACATTTAGTTGCTAAATACGGAGCAGCGCGTGTACCATATGTAACTGTGTTGAGTTGATAGTAGGTTATAGGTTTTGTGGTGTCCTTTCTCCAAATAATGAGCTGAAAGTGACGATCTTCAGGAGAAACTAGGACTTGCCTATACATTTTTTCGACATCAGCAGTGAAAACGAATCTTGGTAATCGAAACCTCAACAGGATGGAGAATAATTCGCTTTGCACTGAGGGTCCTGTGTACATTAGGTCATTCAAAGACTGCCCTGATGATGTTTTGCAAGACGCATCAAAGACTACACGAAGCTTAGTGGTTGAACTTTCAGGCCTCAGTATGCAGTGGTGTGGTATGAAATAGTTTGGTGTGAGGATTTCATTTGCTGATATTTTTGTCATGTGTCCCATCGATTCATATTCGTTCATGAATTTTGTGTATTGTGCCTTCAATTCGGGATTTTTCTGTAGCCGGCGTTCGAGGGCGAGAAATCTGTTAAGTGCAATTCCATGTGAGTCTCCAAGAGCAGCAGGACTTTGATGAAAGGGTATCTTCACTACGAATCGGTTTTGATCGTTCTTGGTCGTATGTTGTGCAAAGTGTTCTTCGCATTGTTTATCTGCTATCGAGAGCGGTTTGTCATTTGATTTAATTTCTTCCAATTCCCACAGTCGGGCGATAGACGTTTCGAGGGCTTCATCCGTAGTACAGATTCCACATGAAATATCCGTTGGACAATCTCCATTTATTTTTCCTGCCACTATCCAGCCGAATACCGTGTTTTGTAAGATTGGCAGTTGATCGGATGATTTTATTTGTCCGATTGCCAGCAGTTGATGATAGTGCTCTGCACCCAATAATATGTCGATTTTTTCGGGGCGGTTGAAGCCTGGGTCGGCCAATGTTAGGTTCTTTGGCAGCGACCACCCTTCAGTGTTGATAAATCGTGACGGTTGTGGTGAAATAATGCGAGGAAGAACATATGCCTCAAACCGTGTTGAGAAATTGTTAATACGAGAGGTCAAGGATACATTTACTCTGTGGTGTATTTTTGTGTTAGTAGCTCCAATACCATTGATGTTTAACGATGAAGGCTGCATTGAAATACCCAGTCGTTTTACTAAACGTTCAGTAATGAAATTTGCTTGGGATCCGGAGTCAAGGAGGGCGCGGCATTCAACTTCTGTTGTATCAGTTTTTATCTTAACTACTGCTGTGCTGAGTAAAACATATGAGTCCGCGAACTGGGGTTTGGCTGTAGTTAGCGAAGTGACTTGCGATTTATCATTTGCAGGAAGAGTGATTGTCGCCGATGATGTCAGGTGGGAGCTGTTTTTATTGACTGTTTCACTCGTTG
>OY813002.1:42615498-42651498 GCA_963681545.1 Germaria angustata
TTATGGAGAATAAAAGTAAATGAACAAAAGTGTGTTCATGTCACATTTACACTACGAAGAGACACTTGTTCCCCCATTCAAATCAACAATCAAGTTGTTCCTCAACATTCACATGTGAAATATCTTGGTATACACCTCGACCGACGCCTCACATGGAAAAACCACATTGACTCTAAGCTGACACAAATAAAACTTAAATTGACTCAGATACATTGGCTGATTGGTAGAAATTCTACCCTCAGTCTAGATTGTAAACTTTTAATATACAAGTCGCTTTTGAAACCCATATGGTGTTACGGAATTCAGCTATGGGGCACTGCTTCAGCTTCCAATGTAGAGAGAATCCAACGAATGCAAAACAAAATTTTAAGGTTAATAACATCGGCTCCTTGGTACATGAAAAATTCAATTTTACATCGTGATTTAAATATGCCACTTGTGACCGCTGAAATTGCAAAATATGCTGGAAAATATTTAACAAAACTCGAGTCCCATCCTAATCCCCTTGCTCGTAACATCTTGAACTTTCCTGGACACATCCGCTTAAAAAAGAGGGATACTACGGCCTTAATACGCCACACTTCAGATTGAATTTTTTGAATATTTTTGTGCTTAACATATTTATGTATTATTAATTACTATCACTAAGTTTATGTCCGACACTGGTTGGGCCTAATTATTATATTTATACTTAAGATTTGAACACTTATTGTTAGTTCTATTTGAAGATACAATAAATAACATTAGTGGAGAAAAAAAAAATGTTGTCGTAAAGGTCATTATGCACGTGATTGTCGCGTGAAGAAATCAACTAATGAGAAAACATGTGCAATGATTGCAGCAGGAAAAGGTTTTGACAAAAATGTTTGGTATATTGATAGCGGTGCCACATCCTACATGTGCAATAACAGTAAGTTATTTGAAGTACTTGAAGAATGCAATGAAAAAATTTTTCTTGCCGCTGATAAGTTTACAACTGCAATTGGCAAAGGAAGAGTTATACTTAATGCAGATTGTAAGGTTATACTTAACAACGTTTTATATTGTCCTGAATTGCAAGGTAATTTTATTTCTATAAGCAAAGCAGTTGACAATGGGTACTCAGCATTATTTAATTCTAATGGTGTACAAATAAATGATAATTATGGTTATATTTGCATCAGAGCTCAAAAAGAAGACAATTTGTTTGTCACGTTGCAAGAAACCAAACAAAGAGCGTATGCTGCTAGTGATCATGATATGCTTTGGCATTGTCGTTATGGCCACTTAAACTTCAGTGATTTGGATGAAATCAGTAAGAAAGGTCTGGTTAATGGCATTAAAGTTACGAAGCAGGTGAAAGATAACAGTTGCAAGACATGCATGATAAGTAAAATTCATGTTATGCCCTTTCCAAAAACAACTGAACATCGTTCACAAAATATATTGGAGTTAATTCACTCAGATGTGTTTGGTCCAGTTAACGTACCGTCCGTAGGTGGTTCTAAGTATTTTGTCACCTTCATCGATGACAAATCTAGGAGAATGTTTGTATACTTCATGAAGTCAAAGGACGAAGTATTTGAGAAATTCAAAATTTTTGAGCAGCAAGCTGAACGTCAAACTGGAAAGAAGATAAAAATATTAAGAAGCGATAACGGGCGTGAATATATTAATAAAACTTTCGACTTATATCTGCAGGAACATGGCATTTTGCGTCAGTTGACAGTAGTTTATACACCTCAACAAAATGGTGTAGCCGAACGTGCTAATCGTACTCTAGTTGAGATGTCTCGATCTATGCTAGTACATGCAAATATTAGTAAAAGTTTGTGGGCAGAAGCGATTTTGACAGCAGTTTATATACGAAATCGTTGTCCTACAAAACCTCTGTCAGATAAGACTCCATACGAAGTTTGGTACGGGTATAAACCGAAGGTAAGCCATTTAAGGGTTTTTGGATTATCTGCAATAGCCTTAGATAAACGTCAACAGTCGAAGTTTGATGCCAGAGGAAAACAGTACGTCATGGTTGGTTATTCAGAAGTTGCAAAAGCGTACAGGTTGTATGATAAAATTTCACGAAAGGTTATTGAAAGGCGTGATGTAAAATTTGAAGAAAATAAATTTGATAACAGCCATGATACTGATAATGGTGAAGTTCAAAATGATGGTGATATTTTTACAATTTTTACTAAAGAAACACAACATGAAGCACCACTAAATGAAATAGTTGAAGAAGATTTTAGTACTGCTGATGAAAGAGAATCAGATGAAAATAAATCGGAAAATATTGACTTACTAGACGAGAATTCTGAAGATGAAATGCAAGATGATAATCATAATTCAGTAAGTAGTAGCGAAGTAGAGCTAAGAAGAGGACGTGGTCGCCCCAAAATAATTCGAAATGGGCTTCCAGGTAGACCAAAAAAGCAATATAATATGATAAACGTTTTATCAGAAAAAGTTGAATTTGTTCCCGAAACTCCAGAAGAAGCAATATCTTGCCATAAATCAATAGAATGGAAAAACGCTATGCAGGTTGAATTTAATGCCTTAATAAGGAACAAAACGTGGGATTTGGTCGATTTACCAACTGGTAAGAAAGCAATTGGCTGCAGATGGGTGTATGCCATAAAAAGAAATAAAGATGGTTTTATTGAGCGTTATAAAGCGAGACTTGTAGCAAAGGGATGTAGCCAAAAATATGGTGTGAACTATAACGAAACATTTTCACCTGTAATACGGTATGCAAATTTGCGACTGCTTTTTGCTATGGTAGTTAATAGGGTTATGCATTTGCATCAAGTCGATATCGTCAGTGCATATTTAAACGGTAATCTCAACGAGGAGATTTATATGCAGCAGCCAAAGTTATTTGTGAATAAAGAATATCCAAATAAAGTTTTGCGTTTAAGAAAATCTCTGTATGGGCCTAAACAATCTGGCCGAGAATGGAATGCAAAACTCGATTCATTTTCAAAAGAAATTGGTTTTAAAAGCTGCGACAACGAGCCGTGCATGTATAAGATGAAAATTGATAATGAATTGGTCATACTAGCAGTATATGTAGATGATATTCTTATCGCATGCAGAGAAAAATCCATAGTAGATGGAATTAAGTTAAAATTATCAACGGAGTTTAATGTCAGTGATAAAGGTCCAGTTCAGCATTTTCTTGGAATGGAAATAAGCAGAGTATCGGAAGAGGAGGCTTAAATGTGAGTAATGCTCAATACATAAAAAGCTTATTGAGAAAATATAGCATGGAAAATTGTAAAAAAGTATCAATTCCTCTGGATACTGGTTTTCAAGTAGCTTGTTTAAAAAGTTGTTCAAAAGCAGATGTGTCATCGTATCAAACAATAATGGGGGAGCTTATGTATTTAGCAATTACTACTCGACCGGATATATTGCATTCCGTGGCAAAACTATCACAAAGGAATACAGATCCCCATGTTGAGCACATGAATGCAGCTAAGAATATTTTAAGGTACTTACACGGAACTTCTGAATTAAAGCTTGAATATAAGTGCAGCCAGAATATTTTGAACGGATATGCAGATTGGGGAGGAAATGCTATTGATAGGAAATCTTATACAGGTTTCATGTTTTACTACGGGAAATCTCTAATTTCGTGGGAATCCAAGAAGCAGAGTATAGTAGCGTTAAGCAGCACAGAGGCGGAGTATGTTTCAATTTCGAATGCTGCAAGGGAAGCAATTTATTTAAGGAGACTGCTACTCGAACTTGAAGGCGTAGAAGACATTGCAGTAAATTTGTATGCAGATAATCAGCGTGCTATCAAGTTAAGTTCAAATGCTCTATTTCATAATCGAAGTAAACATATCGACATTAAATACCATCACATAAGAGATGTCATTAATAAGAAACAAATTAAACTCAAAAATCTTAATACGGATGATATGGTAGCAGATATTTTTACAAAAAATCTTCCTAAAATTAAACATATAAAATTTTGCAAATTAATGAATATGACTTAATATTTCTTTGTTTATAAAAAAAAAATTTTATATATGTATATGTATATTAGGTTTGAGAAGAAATGTTGAAAATATTACTTTGCATTTAAATACTTTTGCTAGTAATAACAAACCTAATATAAGTAGGCTTTTGAATTTGTATGTAACATAGTATGCTTTGATTTTTATATTATAAGTTTATGCTGTGAAAAACTATTTTTTGTCATTCATCAATAAATCTTTAAATCGTTTAGAAGTTTTACGGGTTTGTTCATTTCAATATATTCTACAAATATAATATAATATAATATAATATAATATAATATAATATAATATAATATAATATAATACAATATAATATAATATAATATAATATAATATAATATAATATAATATAATATAATATAATATAATATAATATAATATAATATAATATAATATAATATAATATAATATAATATAATATAATATAATATAATATAATATAATATAATATAATATAATATAATATAATATAATATATAATATAATATAATATAATATAATATAATATAATATAATATAATATAATATAATATAATATAATATAATATAATATAATATAATATAATATAATATAATATAATATAATATAATATAATATAATATAATATAATATAATATAATATAATATAATATAATATAATATAATATAATATAATATAATATAATATAATATAATATAATATAATATAATATAATATAATATAATATAATATAATATAATATAATATAATATAATATAATATAATATAATATAATATAATATAATATAATATAATATAATATAATATAATATAATATAATATAATATAATATAATATAATATAATATAATATAATATAATATAATATAATATAATATAATATAATATAATATAATATAATATAATATAATATAATATAATATAATATAATATAATATAATATAATATAATATAATATAATATAATATAATATAATATAATATAATATAATATAATATAATATAATATAATATAATATAATATAATATAATATAATATAATATAATATAATATAATATAATATAATATAATATAATATAATATAATATAATATAATATAATATAATATAATATAATATAATATAATATAATATAATATAATATAATATAATATAATATAATATAATATAATATAATATAATATAATATAATATAATATAATATAATATAATATAATATAATATAATATAATATAATATAATATAATATAATATAATATAATATAATATAATATAATATAATATAATATAATATAATATAATATAATATAATATAATATAATATAATATAATATAATATAATATAATATAATATAATATAATATAATATAATATAATATAATATAATATAATATAATATAATATAATATAATATAATATAATATAATATAATATAATATAATATAATATAATATAATATAATATAATATAATATAATATAATATAATATAATATAATATAATATAATATAATATAATATAATATAATATAATATAATATAATATAATATAATATAATATAATATAATATAATATAATATAATATAATATAATATAATATAATATAATATAATATAATATAATATAATATAATATAATATAATATAATATAATATAATATAATATAATATAATATAATATAATATAATATAATATAATATAATATAATATAATATAATATAATATAATATAATATAATATAATATAATATAATATAATATAATATAATATAATATAATATAATATAATATAATATAATATAATATAATATAATATAATATAATATAATATAATATAATATAATATAATATAATATAATATAATATAATATAATATAATATAATATAATATAATATAATATAATATAATATAATATAATATAATATAATATAATATAATATAATATAATATAATATAATATAATATAATATAATATAATATAATATAATATAATATAATATAATATAATATAATATAATATAATATAATATAATATAATATAATATAATATAATATAATATAATATAATATAATATAATATAATATAATATAATATAATATAATATAATATAATATAATATAATATAATATAATATAATATAATATAATATAATATAATATAATATAATATAATATAATATAATATAATATAATATAATATAATATAATATAATATAATATAATATAATATAATATAATATAATATAATATAATATAATATAATATAATATAATATAATATAATATAATATAATATAATATAATATAATATAATATAATATAATATAATATAATATAATATAATATAATATAATATAATATAATATAATATAATATAATATAATATAATATAATATAATATAATATAATATAATATAATATAATATAATATAATATAATATAATATAATATAATATAATATAATATAATATAATATAATCTTCTATATATATAAAAGAGAGTGATGTTAGTTACTACGCTTATAACTCAAGAACGCCTGGACCGATTTCGATGATGAGTACCAATTCGGTTAGGTCTCCACCCAAACAAGGAGAATACCCAAGAAAATTCCGGAAATTTTTCCGAAAAAAAAATTATGAAGAAAATTAATTTCCCCATACATTTTGTATGGAGCGATTTTACAACGTACAACAATCGTAACTCAAGAACCCATAAAAACGAACATAATTTCAAATGCTGCTTCCGGTATTGCCAGTAGATGGCGTTGTGTGCCATCTACTGGCACACTGGCCATATTAACTCAAGAACTCATTAAAACGAACATAACTCAAGAATGTTCGTGGCCCGACATCATTTGAATCTCTTCGAACTGTCAATGGTGTAGTGTTGCCAATATTTCGTGCATTATGTCAGGAGCTTAATTTGCTAGAAAACGATACGCATTGGGACACGACAATCGCTGAAGCAACTGTTTCCGCATCTCCAAGTCAGATACGCACATTGTTTTCAATCATTATTTCTACATGTTTTCCATCGAATCCACGTGAATTGTGGGAGAAGTACAAGGATGACATGTCAGAAGACATTTTGCATCGAGTTCGTGTCCATTCAGGGAATCCCCATCTTGAGATGAATGAAGAGATGCACAACTAGGCTTTGGTTTTGATAGAAGACATGTGTTACCTAATGTGCGGCAGTTTGTTAGTCAGGTTAGGAATGACATCGCCTGATCGTGGAATAAACGACGCATTCGAACGAGAATTGCAGCGTGAGCATGAATACGACATAAATGCATTAAGCCAATTTGTTCGAATGAATGTACCTTTGTTGAATCCCCAACAAAAAGATGTATACGATACGGTGATGAAGGCAATTGATGATGGAAATGGTGGCATGATTTTCCTTGATGCGCCTGGTGGCAATGGCAACACATTCCTCATATCATTGATTTTGACTAAAGTTCGTGTAAGATCGGAAATTGCTGTAGCTGTTGCTTCTTCCGGAATAGCAGTTACGCTGCTGGAAGATTGCCGAACCGCTCATTCTGCATTAAAATTGCGATTAAACCTTCAAGCGATTGAAGAACCCACATGTAACATAGTGAAACATACAGCAATGGTAGCAAGCAAAATTTTTATTAGGGAAGAATGCACAATGTCGCATAAACGTGCATTAGAAGTTCTGAATCGCACTATGAAAGATCTGCGTAATGACGCAATATGTTTTGGGGGTGCATTGATTTTACTCTCAGGCGATTTCCGGCAAACACTACCAGTAATACCACGATCGGCCGCTGCCGATGAGATCAATGCTTGCCTCAAATCATCACCATTGTGGCGTTATATGAAGAAACTTCAGCTGACGACAAACATGCTAAACGATCCGTCGAGTTCCTGTCGACTCATCGAATGGATTGATTTTACTCCCGTCAAATTTTTGCAATTTCGTATCAACGAAAGAGGAGCTCATCAACAAAGTGTTTCCGAACATCATTGCTAACCAACAAAACTACGATTGGTTGAGTGAAAGAGCAATTTTAGCGGCAAAGAACAAGGATGTAGATCACTTAAACTTCACAGTTCAAAATCAAATCGTTGGGTCACTGCATTCGTTCAAATCTATCGACTGTGTAACAAGCGAAGACGAAGCAACCAACTACCCAACTGAGTTCTTGAATTAATTGGATGTGCCTGGCTTGCCGCCGCACAATTTACAATTGAAGGTTGGTTCAGTCGTTATCATGCTTCGCAATCTCAACCAACCAAAATTATGCAACAAAACGCGTTTAGCGGTCACAAAACTCATGAGCAATGTGATTCACGCGAGACTACTAAAAGGAAAATTTAAAGGTGAGGATGTTCTCATTCCGAGAATTCCAATGATCCCAACCGATATGCCATTCGAGTTTAAGCGAATACAATTTCCAATACAATTAATTAATTTATTAATTACAATTTCCACTTAATTAATAAATCACAAGGCCAATCATTGAGTGTTTGTGGCCTAAATCTGGAAAATTACTGTTTTCAACACGGACAACGGTATGTCGCATGTTCCGGTGTCAAAAAACCTTCTGCATTGATCGTTTTCGCACCTGACGAAAAAAAAACGAAAAATATCGTTTATCACAGAGTGCTTCAACGAGGGGAAATACAATTCAATAAATGAAAAAATAATTTCATACGAGTAAGTACATATAAAGTACTGGCGACGAGTAGTGTCAGTTTAAAGCCGGATTTTATTATTATTTTAGGTTCGTCAGCGGGGGGACGTGGCAAATGAGTTGTTAAGAGCAAGAAAGCTGAAGATATATGTATAGTACTGACGGAGACAGATATCAAATTATATCTGCATTTTTCATTTCAGTTTCATTGGTGGAGGGGTGTGATCAATGTATATTTTAGTCCTAAATACATATACATCAATAGTACAAATCATGGGACATTTTTAGGCAAAACAACGTTTGCCGGGTCAGCTAGTATAATATAATATAATATAATATAATATAATATAATATAATATAATATAATATAATATAATATAATATAATATAATGTAATATAATATAATATAATATAATATAATATAATATAATATAATATAATATAATATAATATAATATAATATAATATAATATAATATAATATAATATAATATAATATAATATAATATAATATAATATAATATAATATAATATAATATAATATAATATAATATAATATAATATAATATAATATAATATAATATAATATAATATAATATAATATAATATAATATAATATAATATAATATAATATAATATAATATAATATAATATAATATAATATAATATAATATAATATAATATAATATAATATAATATAATATAATATAATATAATATAATATAATATAATATAATATAATATAATATAATATAATATAATATAATATAATATAATATAATATAATATAATATAATATAATATAATATAATATAATATAATATAATATAATATAATATAATATAATATAATATAATATAATATAATATAATATAATATAATATAATATAATATAATATAATATAATATAATATAATATAATATAATATAATATAATATAATATAATATAATATAATATAATATAATATAATATAATATAATATAATATAATATCATATAATATAATTTAATATAATATAATATAATATAATATAATATAATATAATATAATATAATATAATATAATATAATATAATATAATATAATATAATATAATATAATATAATATAATATAATATAATATAATATAATATAATATAATATAATATAATATAATATAATATAATATAATATAATATAATATAATATAATATAATATAATATAATATAATATAATATAATATAATATAATATAATATAATATAATATAATATAATATAATATAATATAATATAATATAATATAATATAATATAATATAATATAATATAATATAATATAATATAATATAATATAATATAATATAATATAATATAATATAATATAATATAATATAATATAATATAATATAATATAATATAATATAATATAATATAATATAATATAATATAATATAATATAATATAATATAATATAATATAATATAATATAATATAATATAATATAATATAATATAATATAATATAATATAATATAATATAATATAATATAATATAATATAATATAATATAATATAATATAATATAATATAATATAATATAATATAATATAATTAAATATAATATAATATAATATAATATAATATTATATAATATAATATAATATAATATAATATAATATAATATAATATAATATAATATAATATAATATAATATAATAATTTATTAATTACAATTTCCACTTAATTAATAAATCACAAGGCCAATCATTGAGTGTTTGTGGCCTAAATCTGGAAAATTACTGTTTTCAACACGGACAACGGTATGTCGCATGTTCCGGTGTCAAAAAACCTTCTGCATTGATCGTTTTCGCACCTGACGAAAAAAAAAAACGAAAAATATCGTTTATCACAGAGTGCTTCAACGAGGGGAAATACAATTCAATAAATGAAAAAATAATTTCATACGAGTAAGTACATATAAAGTACTGGCGACGAGTAGTGTCAGTTTAAAGCCGGATTTTATTATTATTTTAGGTTCGTCAGCGGGGGGACGTGGCAAATGAGTTGTTAAGAGCAAGAAAGCTGAAGATATATGTATAGTACTGACGGAGACAGATATCAAATTATATCTGCATTTTTCATTTCAGTTTCATTGGTGGAGGGGTGTGATCAATGTATATTTTAGTCCTAAATACATATACATCAATAGTACAAATCATGGGACATTTTTAGGCAAAACAACGTTTGCCGGGTCAGCTAGTATAATATAATATAATATAATATAATATAATATAATATAATATAATATAATATAATATAATATAATATAATGTAATATAATATAATATAATATAATATAATATAATATAATATAATATAATATAATATAATATAATATAATATAATATAATATAATATAATATAATATAATATAATATAATATAATATAATATAATATAATATAATATAATATAATATAATATAATATAATATAATATAATATAATATAATATAATATAATATAATATAATATAATATAATATAATATAATATAATATAATATAATATAATATAATATAATATAATATAATATAATATAATATAATATAATATAATATAATATAATATAATATAATATAATATAATATAATATCCCGTGCGGGGATTGCTAGATCCTCCATCGGGACCCTCCCATTTGGCGAATTGGGGACGCTCGTCATGTCTTTCTACTTTTGAAAGGCATGGAGGGTACCGGGGAAATAAAATACCCGGGGGTGATCAAAATCTAGCACGACGATGGACCGGCAATGTTACTGAATAATGATGGATATATCGATTAGGATCTAGACGAACATGGGCCGGGAGCTAACGTATTCTGTGACCTCAGTAAGCACGAGTGATATCGTGCTGAAATGGCTCACGGGCCAATGCGGGGGCTACCACCGTCCCGTTAAAACCCTGGCAGGGCTTGTAGAACGCTCAATGTTTGTAGCCAAGTACGGCCGTGCAGGTTTAGTTGAGATGACTCCTAATTAGTGCCTGACCTGGCTCTGTACGCAATATCCCATAAGGATCTGCGTCAACCCTCGCGAGGACCTCACTGCTTGCAAAGGCACCCTCGGGGTCAATGAAACGGGCAACTGCACCTTCGAACAGAGATAACGGCTTCAAGCGGGGACCCGAAAGATAAACATGAACACACCCAAAAATAACAACGGCGATATAAATCCTTTTCGCCCCAGCGGAAAGGTGGTGAGATCCCCACCAAGGTCGGGACATCAAGCACTGGGAACAAGAACAACTGCGATTCGCATGGAGGGCACACCAAACTTGCTGAGCGAAGGAGTCAGAAATGTTCAAACACCTCCTACTACGCATGAAGTGCCGAGAGTAACAACACCCGATACCAGAATTGGAAACACTGCACGGACTTCCCCAAGACAGGAATTTATTTCAAAAATGAGGAACTCGGAAGAGGAAACAATCCAGCGGTGCCTTAGCGTCCTCAAAAGAATAAGACGTGCAATCTCCAGACAAAAGAACATCAACATGGATGTACAAAACGGGGTGTCGGAGTTGGAAGAGCTTTTTGATGTTCTTGGCGACTATCGAAAAAATTGGAAGAAAGCGGAATCAGAAAAGGAGAAAAGCAGAAAAACAGAGGAAAGTACCCTAGCGCCATCAACAACGGACAGTAACTACACACCTCAAAACAAAAGAAGTGCCTCAAGCCCTGCTGAAACAGCAAGGCCAGGCAAGAAACAAAAAGAAAACAACCAGGAGAATGTTAAGAAAGCTGGCACTCTAGAAAAACCAGATGACAATCAACCACGTACGCTTGTCACGCCCAATATAATAAAGAAGTCGCGAAAGAAGAAATCGCGTTTCAAACTGCCAAGGGAAAAGGCAGAGGCGGTCATCGTCAAACCAACTGAAGGACACAGCTACGCCGAGGTTCTAAAAAATCTCCGGGAAAATGTAAAACCAGATGACGCTGATATCGCTATACGTTCAATCCGGAAAACTAAGACGGGAGCAATCCTTTTGGAAGTAGCCAAAGGAGGAAAGACCAGACAATTCTGCGACACTATTAAAGAAACACTGAAGGAAGCCGCTGACGTCAAAGACCTAAAACCGAAGGTCACAGTGGAAATAGGAGACATAGATGGCTTCTCAACAAGAGAGGAAATTGTTGCAGCCATAACAAAAGTAACCGGCACAGCAGAAGAAGATGTTTCAGTGCGTATAACAAACCCCAACTCCCGGGATCAAAGAAGAGCTTTCGTCTTGCTTCCAACCTCTGGAGCAAACAAGATACTACAGACCGAGCGTATAAAAATAGGATGGACAAACTGCAGAGTAAAGTACCGCGAAGAATTAAAACGCTGCTTTAGATGCTTTGGACTCGGACACACTCAAAGAGAGTGTGTGGGGCCTGACAGGAAAGGGGCTGGATTATGTATCAAATGTGGCGGAAGCGGTCACTTTTTGAAGCAGTGCAATAACCCTCCCAAATGCTGTCTATGCCTAGCAGAAGGTAAAACCCCATTGGAGCACTTACCGGGGTCTAAAGGCTGTAAAGCAAGCGGACGGAAATGAAAATCCTGCAAGCTAACATGCACAGAGGAAAAGTGGCAGACGCACTCCTGCCACAAATAATGATTGAGCAAGAAGCAGACATAGCCATCATTAGCGAACAACACAGTAGGAAACAAACCGGCCTATGGATTGAAGACGACTCGGAAACGTCCGCAATATGGATACCGGACTTGAGCAAATTAGCACCACTAAAGTACGGGAAAGGAAACTGCTTCTCATGGGCACAATTTGAGGACATAACAATCATTAGCTGTTATCTAACACCCAGCGACCACATGACAGACTTCCAGAGAAAACTGGACGATATAGAAGATTTTGGACGAGAGAATGCGAGACATCTCATAGTGGCAGGCGATTTTAATGCTAGGGCACAAGACTGGGGCATGCAAACCACTAACTCCAGAGGAAGATGCATAATTCAAATGATAGCCAGACTAGGCATGATAGCAGCGAACGTAGGAAACGTACCTACGTTCAGACGACCCGGATGTGAGGGCACGATACCAGATATCACTCTGGTCTCAGAGAGAATCGCACATAGGATACAGGATTGGAAGGTTCTTGAAACATACACGGGTAGCGATCACCAATACATATCGTTCTCAGCTGCAGCTGGGAACGCACACGGGGGAAATGCCGCGCAACAGAGGACGAACACACAAAGATGGAATGTCAAAAAACTGGACACGGTAGCACTAGTAGCAGAAATTGACAGCCGAATTGACAGTGTACAAGAGACTTTAGATGCCTCCACGACTGTAGGAAAAGTCATGCAAATAATCAGGAAAGGATGTGACAAATCGATGCCCAGGGTTAGAAGGGACAACCTCAGAAGGAAAGAAGTTTATTGGTGGAATGAAGATATTGCAAACGCGAGAAGCGACTGCTGCAGACGCAGAAGGCAATACACCAGGGCTAAGCGAAGGGGCCAAGCGGAACTCGAAAAAAACGCATATAAAGAAGCGAAGAAAAAACTGCAACGGGCGATTTTTGACAGTAAAAGAAAGCTATGGGAGGAACTTCGAGAAGACATAAACACGAACCCATGGGGCACGGGCTATAAAATAGTTAAGAAAAAGTTGAAGACCAGAACAACAACACAGCAGATGGACGAAGAAAAAATGGGAAACATCGTAGCGTCTCTCTTCCCGACGAATGAAATCCCCGTTGATAGAAGGGACATGGTGGCAGAGACAGAAATTCCATTGTTCACTAAACAAGAATTAAAAATAGCCGCGGAAAAACTAAAACCCAAGAAGGCACCTGGACCAGATGGTATACCAGCGGAGGTGATCAAGGATATAGCGCAAAAGCGGCCAGAGCTATTACTTGACATGTATAACAAATGCCTCATAGAAGGCATTTTCCCAAAGGCATGGAAGTTACAGCAGCTAGTGCTTATCAGCAAAGGGAAAGGCGACCCGAACTCACCATCAGCTTATCGACCACTATGTATGCTAGACACTGCAGGCAAACTTTTTGAAAGACTCCTGAAACCTAGGCTGACGGAAGCCATAACGAACAGAGGAGGACTATCAGAAAGGCAACACGGCTTCAGACCTGGAAGATCCACCGTGGGCGCGCTAAAAGATGTTGTCGATGCATTCAACGCCGCTCAACAAGGAAATCATTTTAGCAGGCGAATCATTCTCCTCGCCACACTAGATGTTAAAAACGCTTTCAATAGCTTAAGATGGCCCGATGTCCTCCAGGCCCTAGAGATGAGATTTAGCATACCGGTATATTTGTCGCGAATGATAAGAAGCTATTTCAAGGATAGGGAACTCGTGTACAATACGAAGGAGGGACAGAAAAGGATCCCGATAACATCCGGTGCAGCACAGGGATCAATTTTGGGCCCAGATTTATGGAACATTAGTTACGACGACATACTAAAGATTGAAATGCCGCAAGATACGTTCCTTGTGGGCTACGCTGATGACATAGCAGCTGTAATAAAAGCCAGAGATACGGAAGAAGCAACAAGAAAACTCAAGCAGGTAATGATCAGGACGAAGAGCTGGCTTGACGCACATGGTCTTCAACTGGCAGTGCAGAAAACCGAAGTGGTCCTCCTAACCAGAAGAAACATATCGCTGGAAATAAACATTAATATCGAAGAAACACAAATACGTACAAAGAGATTCGTAAACTATCTTGGCATACGACTTGACTCGAGGATGACATTCTCACACCAAGTCCAACATGCAGCAAGCAAGGCGGCAAAGGTGACGGCACAACTAAGCCGATTAATGGCTAATATAGGAGGGCCGCGGCAACACAAGAGGAAGCTACTGATAGAGACTACTAATAGCATCCTTCTTTATGGTAGTGAAATTTGGGGCATGAAACTAAATAAAAGCAGGATAAACGCTCTGTTGGCAGTGCAAAGGATATCTGCCCTACGGATAGCTTCTGCTTACCGCACTGTCTCTACAGCAGCCATCCTCGTGCTAGCGGGAACGACCCCAATAGATCTACAAATACAGGAAAGAAGGAAAATATGGATGAAGAAACGGTCTAACACACTTGAACAAGAGGACAAGCAGATAATAAAACAAGAGACCCTCCAAAGATGGCAGGAAAGATGGAACCAGGAATCAGCGGCAAGATGGACCAAAAGACTTCTCCCAAACATAAGCAGATGGCTAGAACGGAGAGTCGGTGAAGTAAACTACTACCTGACACAGATGATGACCGGCCACGGATACTTCAGGAAATACCTAAACAACATAGGCAAGTGTAGTACACCATACTGCTTGTACGAAGAAAGAAATATAATCGATGACGCCGAACACACTTTCTTTGGATGCTGCAAATGGGAAGAGAAAAGAAGAGAACTCGAGGTCTTAGTAGGAGAAATAAATGCTGAGTCTATTGTGGATCGCATGACCCAGAACGAAAACAGCTGGCGAGCAGTATCAAAGTACTGCGAATACATACTAAAGAAGAAGAAACCTGATCTAGAGGCAGCAGACTAGGCGCAGATCAACTCAAGCAGAGACCTGGACGCAGGTCCAAAGGGGAAGAGAGCTGAAATCACAGCCAAGAGGAAACCACCCCGAAGTAATGCATCACAGCGGTTCCGGGGTGGAACCATTTTCCAAGAAGAGGACATAAGGAGGTTTTTTAGTCGGTATACCATTTTGGGGAGCCCGACATAACACGGACAGTGACGACTCCGTGTATGCAGTAATGCATTTTTACCTCCTTCCCGCCAAAAAAAAAAAAAAAAAAAAAAAAAAAAAAAAATATAATATAATATAATATAATATAATATAATATAATATAATATAATATAATATAATATAATATAATATAATATAATATAATATAATATAATATAATATAATATAATATAATATAATATAATATAATATAATATAATATAATATAATATAATATAATATAATATAATATAATATAATATAATATAATATAATATAATATAATATAATATAATATAATATAATATAATATAATATAATATAATATAATATAATATAATATAATATAATATAATATAATATAATATAATATAATATAATATAATATAATATAATATAATATAATATAATATAATATAATATAATATAATATAATATAATATAATATAATATAATATAATATAATATAATATAATATAATATAATATAATATAATATAATATAATATCATATAATATAATTTAATATAATATAATATAATATAATATAATATAATATAATATAATATAATATAATATAATATAATATAATATAATATAATATAATATAATATAATATAATATAATATAATATAATATAATATAATATAATATAATATAATATAATATAATATAATATAATATAATATAATATAATATAATATAATATAATATAATATAATATAATATAATATAATATAATATAATATAATATAATATAATATAATATAATATAATATAATATAATATAATATAATATAATATAATATAATATAATATAATATAATATAATATAATATAATATAATATAATATAATATAATATAATATAATATAATATAATATAATATAATTAAATATAATATAATATAATATAATATAATATTATATAATATAATATAATATAATATAATATAATATAATATAATATAATATAATATAATATAATATAATATAATATAATATAATATAATATAATATAATATAATATAATATAATATAATATAATATAATATAATATAATATAATATAATATAATATAATATAATATAATATAATATAATATAATATAATATAATATAATATAATATAATATAATATAATATAATATAATATAATATAATATAATATAATATAATATAATATAATATAATATAATATAATATAATATAATATAATATAATATAATATAATATAATATAATATAATATAATATAATATAATATAATATAATATAATATAATATAATATAATATAATATAATATAATATAATATAATATAATATAATATAATATAATATAATATAATATAATATAATATAATATAATATAATATAATATAATATAATATAATATAATATAATATAATATAATATAATATCCCTTGCTGGGATAACTACCTTGTCGTGGTGTGAGGGCTTAAGTGTGGGCTGAATTGCACACCTCTTCTGAAGGCGAACGAGGGTCCTCTATAGGATCCATAGTTTAACTGAAGAAGGCGGTGGGCATAAAAGCCTGCATACTAAAAATTATCCACCCCCAAACAGAGGTGTTACGCGACCCGTGCCTATCTGTTCTCTTTGCAGTCGGGGGCATGAGACTGTATTTAAACGGAGCTTTGCTGATACCTGGGCACC
Source organism: Germaria angustata (assembly GCA_963681545.1). NCBI lineage: Eukaryota > Metazoa > Arthropoda > Insecta > Diptera > Tachinidae > Germaria > Germaria angustata. Next base: position 42,633,566 of record OY813002.1, read on the forward strand.
TCAGCAAATAGACTACGCCCCCTCCACATTACCGGGGGCTATGACGTGGAGGAGATCCCTTTCCCCCACACTCGTGGGACCAAAATGAATAAAAATAATCACAATAATCACAAACACAAAAACGAAAAAATAACGCTGACGACAATGGACATACAAACGGACAACGGAACAGAAAATCGGACAAGGACAGCGACACCAAAAAGAGAGGAAGAGGTGGTAATACCCGGGGGGGACTTAAAGTCAACCCAGCCTTCAGTGACAAGTGGGAACACCAACTCTGACTCTCATAACGTAAACCAGTCAGCTAGAGATGCTTCGCAGAATCTAGACAGACTGGTGGATGGGGTGAGCGACAAAATCGCAAGCCTAAATACTGGAAAAAAGCGGCTATCTGGGGCTCAAAGGCGAAAACTTGCCAAGAAGAACCAGGCAGCAGCTAAAAATACGCAAGATGCCCTAAAGGGAGCATCGGAGACTCCCTCCACCTCGGTAGAGACTGGTAAGAGGATCCGATCTCCACAAGAGCAGAACATTGCGGAGCCGAAGCATAAAAAAAGGTGCTCCTCGTCGAACAGTAAGCCGCCAAAACCGGGCGTCTCCCTTCTTAAAGGAGTCTCTATGAAGAATCCTTCTAGGAAGGGGTCAAAGGTGCAGCACTTACTGAGAAGGCGGGCACGTCGGCGAAATCTTCCGCGGAAGCAGAGAACGCCAAAAAGCGGAATCTCTTCACGCGTAAGAGGAAGCTAGACGTAAGTAAGGAAAAAGAGCCGCCATCTTACGCTAAAGTAGCCAGGAGGCTATATAGGGACGGTCATTGACACCTCACGTCCGACTGGCAAAATACCAGAAAATCAACAGCAGGTGGTTGAGGATCTGGTAAATAACGCGATATTGGAATACGTTATGGCAACCGATAACGGATCTCCAATAAAAATAAACAGCTGCGAGTTTCAAATGGGCGTGCTGTTGCTAAGACTAGCATCGCAGACCTGCGCAGCTACCCTAAAGGAGTTGGTAGAAGGAATCCCTCCGCCATGAGAAGGCTGTAAGCTGGAACTGGTGGAAGGGAGAAATATACCAACTCTAACCAAGGCAACCTTCTACATCAAAGGATGGGGATGCAAATTCACATCCGACCGTGTTTTGGAGGTTATTGGTAAACAAAACAAAGAACTGGCGGTAGAGAAATGGGAGGTGTTCCACAGAGAGGAGGACAAAAATGGAACTCTTTTTGTGGTGGGCATCGACCAAGGATCTATTTCCAGCCTTTCCAAATCTGAAGGGAAGGTGTTCTTTGTTTCAAAAGCCGTCTATTTGAAAATAGGCAAGTCCTGTATCGGCAGCCAGGGGAAAACAACCCCCACCAACGATAGGACAAGCACGGCACAGGCTGCATCTAGCCAAAATCAGGCGGGTGTCTCGGAGGTCCAGACGGCCAAGGAGGAGTTGGAGCACAAAGTCACCAACTCCCAAGAGGACCGCCTATTAGAAGGATGATGTGGGAGGTCATCCAAATTAACCTCCACCGGAGCGAGACGGCAAACTCACGCTTTGATGGAGAAAATTAACAAAGGTAAGATACATGTGGCATTAATACAAGAACCCTGGACGACAAAAAACAGGGTTAATGGATTAAACCATGTAAACTACCAATTATTTTATGCTAAAACAGGGAACCGTCCGAGGACCTGTATTCTTAGTCCCAAAAATTTATGCTTTCTTTTATCCACAGAGTTGTCAACAGCAGACGCAACAGTACTGAAGCAGGGAAATGGAAACATATGCCTAGCATCAGTATACTTGCCGTATGATGCACCGACACTACCACCAACGTCGTAATTACAACACTTGGTTGAAGATTGCAGAAAAAAAGGTAGGAAAGTACTAATCGGATGCGATACTAATTCGCATCATATTGCATGGGGTAGTACTAACATTAATAAAAGGGGACAGGCTCTTTTAGAATTTCTGAATACTAACGATCTATTAACTGTTAATACTGGTAATACGCCTACCTTTATTAATAGAATTAGAGCGGAGGTATTAGATGTAACCATATGTTCTGAAAACGTAATCGATGAAATTGCTGAATGGAGGGTTCTGAACGAGCACTCATTCTCAGATCATCGTTATATTATGTTTAAAATTGCAAGGCAACCGCCAGAACCTATAACCTTTCGAAACAGGGCTAGAACTGATTGGGCAAAATTCAAAAGGTCACTTGATTCTCATTTAGGGCATGTTTCTTTCAATCGCCTAGAAAGAGAGGACATAGAGAGTAAAGTCAAAATCATTACGGACGCTTTAGTTAAGTCGTTTGAAGAGAGTTGCCCACTTCGGGAAAGAAAATCCCCATACGAGAAACCCTGGATGACAGGGGAGATTCGGGCATGGGGAAGGAAAGTCCGCCGACTCTATAATAGAGCGAAACGTAAAAGATTACCAGTATATTGTGAGGATTATCGTGATAAACCCCGAATTTACAACAAGAGAATAAGAACTGCTAAACGTACATCCTGGAGGCTTTTCTGTGAACAGGTGGACAGTGTAAGCGATGTTTCTAAAATTAAAAAATTTTTGTCAAAAGCCCACATCAAGGCTGAATCATTAGTGGATGAAACGGGCAAGACAATTGAAAATGTGGAGGAAACCATTAAACTCCTCATGGATACACATTTTCCATGCAGCCCGGCCGAACTTTCGGCTATGCTGGACGATGGGAGAAGTGGTGAACATGAGGTGCCTATTATCAGCGATAGGATGGTTATGGAGGCGATAAAAAGCTTCTCTCCGTTTAAGGCTGCGGGTCCGGATGGTATCTTTCCGGCGCTCCTGCAGAAAGGGATGAATTTAGTTTCGACACACCTTGCAGGAATTTATAATGCATGCCTAACATACGCATATATTCCAGTAGGCTGGCAGGAAGCGAGGGTAGTGTTTATCCCCAAACCTGGCAAGCCAAATTATTCTTCACCAAAGGCTTATAGACCAATAAGCCTAACTTCCTTCTTGCTGAAAACCATGGAGAGGATAATCGACGACATGGTTAAAGGCAGGATCGCAGGCCATATGGTGAGGTTCAAGCAACACGCATACGTCAAAGGTAGATCGGTGGACACTGCATTGCATAATGTGGTGTACTTTATAGAAAGGTCTCTTAATGAAAAGATGTACACTCTCGCGGTTTGCATTGACATTGAGGGGGCTTTCAACAATGTGCATACCGACACACTTATCCATTCTCTGGACCAGTTTAATGTCACCGGGCGATACGCGACTGGATTGGCAGTATGCTAAGGAACAGATGGATTAATTGTGAGGCGCACAATGTAAGTATAGGAAAAAGGGTGCAATGTGGGACTCCACAAGGCGGGATTTTATCACCCCTTCTATGGACCACAACAATATATACCCTTATTAGGACTCTGACCGATGAGGGATTCGAGACAGTCTGCTATGCAGATGACGTCATTTGTGCAGGAAGGCCGAGGAGGCATTAACCCTGGCACACAACTGGGCTCAACCAAGAGGGTTGAACGTTAACCCAGAAAAACTGAAATTGGCCTATTTACAAGAAAGACGAAGATAGCTCCATATGATGAGCCGCGCTTTCTTGAAAGGACAATAAATATTTCCGACAGGGTGAAGTATCTAGGAGTCATTCTCGATCGGAAATTAAAATGGAAAGACCACATAAACGAAAGAGTCAAAAAGGCTCATATATGTTGGTCAATATGTAAACGGGCCATAGGCGCAAGATGGGGGCTGAATCCAGAGATGACACACTGGCTTTATAGTAGCGTTATCAGGCCGATTATGACCTATGCTTCTATAGTGTGGTGGACGTCAATGGAATATAAATGCAACATCAAAACAATACAGAAAGTTCAGAGAACCTGCTGTCTTGGTATAAGTGGGGCCTTCCGAACGACATCAACAGGGGCGATGGAAACAATATTATCTATCCAGCGAATCGAAATTCGTATAAAATACGAAGCGGCTCTTGCAGCAAAACGACCAAAGGTGATGGGTGAGTGGATCGATCAGGAACACGAAGCGCATCATCAACGAATCTTTACGGCCATAGGAGAGTCCATACCGGATAATGTTGCAAATGACCGCATACCGGAGACTAGACTAGAGGCCAACTGCGGAACATTGATCCCCGACATCCATTCCTGGTTGACCGACCCTTGGAACCAGATCCCCATGGGGCTTCATTGTTACACGGATGGATCAAGGTCGAGAGGGAAAACGGGACTTGGTGTTTATATAGAAAACACCACAGAACTGTTTTTCCGCCTGCCGGACTATTGCACAGTTTTGCAGGCGGAAGTTCGGGCGAAGTCAGGGAACTCAACGTAATGGGGAGGTCAGGACTTGTGAATATATTCACAGATAGTCAGATGGCCATTAGAGCAATCTCAAAGGAACGCACTAAATCACGTACAGTTTGGGATTGCAAAAACGTTATTAACAGTTACTCGACACATGGTGAAGTGCGCATCATATGGGTGCCAGGGCACGCGGGGATAACTGGAAATGAGAGGGCAAACTCACTTGCTTCTCGGGCAATAGAGTTAGGTAATATAAGCTTGGAATGCGCGAAACCTTTCGATGCAGTTAAATCCGAGCTAAAGACTTGGGCACATAGGGCCCATTCAACTCTCTGGAATAACGGAACCATGGGAATCAATACAAAAATTCTATAGGGAGATCCAGACGAGAGAAGAACGAGGGAGCTGCTAAAACTTAGTAAGCTCGAACTAAGTAGAATAATGGGAGTTGTCACAAGGCACTCTCAACTACTGGCACATCTTAAACGCGTCGGAATAGCGGGAGGAGATGAATGTAGAGCATGTGGGGAGGAGAGCGAAACATTGGAACACTATTTGTGCCAATGCCCCGCCTTCTCACAAATAAGATCCCGATATCTTGGGGGTGACATCTTACCGGATATAAGCCGATTACGGGGAATATGCTGGAGGAACCTAAGGAACTTTGTGAGTGACACGGAGTTTTTCTAGGCCTTTGGGTCAATATGTTATGGTTAAATTCAAAGGAGCGCACAACAAGCCTTCACTGGCTTAGGTGTAAGTCGTGTGACATGGACTGACATACCCTTCCAATCAACCTAACCTAACCTAACCTAATATAATATAATATAATATAATATAATATAATATAATATAATATAATATAATATAATATAATATAATATAATATAATATAATATAATATAATATAATATAATATAATATAATATAATATAATATAATATAATATAATATAATATAATATAATATAATATAATATAATATAATATAATATAATATAATATAATATAATATAATATAATATAATATAATATAATATAATATAATATAATATAATATAATATAATATAATATAATATAATATAATATAATATAATATAATATAATATAATATAATATAATATAATATAATATAATATATATAATATAATATAATATAATATAATATAATACAATATAATATAATATAATATAATATAATATAATATAATATAATATAATATAATATAATATAATATAATATAATATAATATAATATAATATAATATAATATAATATAATATAATATAATATAATATAATATAATATAATATAATATAATATAATATAATATAATATAATATAATATAATATAATATAATATAATATAATATAATATAATATAATATAATATAATATAATATAATATAATATAATATAATATAATATAATATAATATAATATAATATAATATAATATAATATAATATAATATAATATAATATAATATAATATAATATAATATAATATAATATAATATAATATAATATAATATAATATAATATAATATAATATAATATAATATAATATAATATAATATAATATAATATAATATAATATAATATAATATAATATAATATAATATAATATAATATAATATAATATAATATAATATAATATAATATAATATAATATAATATAATATAATATATTATAATATAATATAATATAATATAATATAATATAATATAATATAATATAATATAATATAATATAATATAATATAATATAATATAATATAATATAATATAATATAATATAATATAATATAATATAATATAATATAATATAATATAATATAATATAATATAATATAATATAATATAATATAATATAATATAATATAATATAATATAATATAATATAATATAATATAATATAATATAATATAATATAATATAATATAATATAATATAATATAATATAATATAATATAATATAATATAATATAATATAATATAATATAATATAATATAATATAATATAATATAATATAATATAATATAATATAATATAATATAATATAATATAATATAATATAATATAATATAATATAATATAATATAATATAATATAATATAATATAATATAATATAATATAATATAATATAATATAATATAATATAATATATAATATAATATAATATAATATAATATAATATAATATAATATAATATAATATAATATAATATAATATAATATAATATAATATAATATAATATAATATAATATAATATAATATAATATAATATAATATAATATAATATAATATAATATAATATAATATAATATAATATAATATAATATAATATAATATAATATAATATAATATAATATAATATAATATAATATAATATAATATAATATAATATAATATAATATAATATAATATAATATAATATAATATAATATAATATAATATAATATAATATAATATAATATAATATAATATAATATAATATAATATAATATAATATAATATAATATAATATAATATAATATAATATAATATAATATAATATAATATAATATAATATAATATAATATAATATAATATAATATAATATAATATAATATAATATAATATAATATAATAATATTGCTAGATACTCCAATCGGGACCCTCCCATTTGGCGAATTGGGGACGCTCGTCATGTCTTTCTACTTTTGAAAGGCATGGCGGGTACCGGGAAATAAAATACCCGGGGGTGATCAAAATCTAGCACGACGATGGACCGGCAATGTTACTGAATAATGATGGATATATCGATTAGGATCTAGACGAACATGGGCTGGGAGCTAACGTATTCTGTGACCTCAGTAAGCACGAGTGATATCGTGCTGAAATGGCTCACGGGCCAATGCGGGGGCTACCACCGTCCCGTTAAAACCCTGGCAGGGCTTGTAGAACGCTCAATGTTTGTAGCCAAGTACGGCCGTGCAGGTTTAGTTGAGATGACTCCTAATTAGTGCCTGACCTGGCTCTGTACGCAATATCCCATAAGGATCTGCGTCAACCCTCGCGAGGACCTCACTGCTTGCAAAGGCACCCTCGGGGTCAATGAAACGGGCAACTGCACCTTCGAACAGAGATAACGGCTTCAAGCGGGGACCCGAAAGATAAACATGAACACACCCAAAAATAACAACGGCGATATAAATCCTTTTCGCCCCAGCGGAAAGGTGGTGAGATCCCCACCAAGGTCGGGACATCAAGTACTGGGAACAAGAACAACTGCGATTCGCATGGAGGGCACACCAAACTTGCTGAGCGAAGGAGTCAGAAATGTTCAAACACCTCCTACTACGCATGAAGTGCCGAGAGTAACAACACCCGATACCAGAATTGGAAACACTGCACGGACATCCCCAAGACAGGAATTTATTTCAAAAATGAGGAACTCGGAAGAGGAAACAATCCAGCGGTGCCTTAGCGTCCTCAAAATAATAAGACGTGCAATCTCCAGACAAAAGAACATCAACATGGATGTACAAAACGGGGTGTCGGAGTTGGAAGAGCTTTTTGATGTTCTTGGCTACTATCGAAAAAACTGGAAGAAAGCGGAATCAGAAAAGGAGAAAAGCAGAAAAATAGAGGAAAGTACCCTAGCGCCATCAACAACGGACAGTAACTACACACCTCAAAACAAAAGAAGTGCCTCAAGCCCTGCTGAAACAGCAAGGCCAGGCAAGAAACAAAAAGAAAACAACCAGGAGAATGTTAAGAAAGCTGGCACTCTAGAAAAACCAGATGACAATCAACCAAGTACGCTTGTCACGCCCAATATAACAAAGAAGTCGCGAAAGAAGAAAACGCGTTTCAAACTGCCAAGGGAAAAGGCAGAGGCGGTCATCGTCAAACCAACTGAAGGACACAGCTACGCCGAGGTTCTAAAAAATCTCCGGGAAAATGTAAAACCAGATGACGCTGATATCGCTATACGTTCAATCCGGAAAACTAAGACGGGAGCAATCCTTTTGGAAGTAGCCAAAGGAGGAAAGACCAGACAATTCTGCGACACTATTAAAGAAACACTGAAGGAAGCCGCTGACGTCAAAGACCTAAAACCGAAGGTCACAGTGGAAATAGGAGACATATATGGCTTCTCAACAAGAGAGGAAATTGTTGCAGCCATAACAAAAGTAACCGGCACAGCAGAAGAAGATGTTTCAGTGCGTATAACAAACCCCAACTCCCGGGATCAAAGAAGAGCTTTCGTCTTGCTTCCAACCTCTGGAGCAAACAAGATACTACAGACCGAGCGTATAAAAATAGGATGGACAAACTGCAGAGTAAAGTACCGCGAAGAATTAAAACGCTGCTTTAGATGCTTTGGACTCGGACACACTCAAAGAGAGTGTGTGGGGCCTGACAGGAAAGGGGCTGGATTATGTATTAAATGTGGCGGAAGCGGTCACTTTTTGAAGCAGTGCAATAACCCTCCCAAATGCTGTCTATGCCTAGCAGAAGGTAAAACCCCATTGGAGCACTTACCGGGGTCTAAAGGCTGTAAAGCAAGCGGACGGAAATGAAAATCCTGCAAGCTAACATGCACAGAGGAAAAGTGGCAGACGCACTCCTGCCACAAATAATGATTGAGCAAGAAGCAGACATAGCCATCATTAGCGAACAACACAGTAGGAAACAAACCGGCCTATGGATTGAAGACGACTCGGAAACGTCCGCAATATGGATACCGGACTTGAGCAAATTAGCACCACTAAAGTACGGGAAAGGAAACTGCTTCTCATGGGCACAATTTGAGGACATAACAATCATTAGCTGTTATCTAACACCCAGCGACCACATGACAGACTTCCAGAAAAAACTGGACGATATAGAAGATTTTGGACGAGAGAATGCGAGACATCTCATAGTGGCAGGCGATGTTAATGCTAGGGCACAAGACTGGGGCATGCAAACCACTAACTCCAGAGGAAGATGCATAATTCAAATGATAGCCAGACTAGGCATGATAGCAGCGAACGTAGGAAACGTACCTACGTTCAGACGACCCAGATGTGAGGGCACGATACCAGATATCACTCTGGTCTCAGAGAGAATCGCACATAGCATACAGGATTGGAAGGTTCTTGAAACATACACGGGTAGCGATCACCAATACATATCGTTCTCAGCTGCAGCTGGGAACGCACACGGGGGAAATGCCGCGCAACAGAGGACGAACACACAAAGATGGAATGTCAAAAAACTGGACACGGCAGCACTAGTAGCAGAAATTGACAGCCGAATTGACAGTGTACAAGAGACTTTAGATGCCTCCACGACTGTAGGAAAAGTCATGCAAATAATCAGGAAAGGATGTGACAAATCGATGCCCAGGGTTAGAAGGGACAACCTCAGAAGGAAAGAAGTTTATTGGTGGAATGAAGATATTGCAAACGCGAGAAGCGACTGCTGCAGACGCAAAGCAAAACACCAGAGCTAAGCGAAGGGGCCAAGCGGAACTCGAAAAAAAGCGCATATAAAGAAGCGAAGAAAAAACTGCAAAGGGCGATTTTTGACAGTAAAAGAAAGCTATGGGAGGAACTTCGAGAAGATATAAACACGAACCCATGGGGCACGGGCTACAAAATAATTAAGAAAAAGTTGAAGACCAGAACAACAACACAGCTGATGGACGAAGAAAAAATGGGAAACATCGTAGCGTCTCTCTTCCCGACGAATGAAATCCCCGTTGATAGAAGGGACATGGTGGCAGAGACAGAAATTCCATTGTTCACTAAACAAGAATTAAAAATAGCCGCGGAAAAACTAAAACCCAAGAAGGCACCTGGACCAGATGGTATACCAGCGGAGGTGATCAAGGATATAGCGCAAAAGCGGCCAGAGCTATTACTTGACATGTATAACAAATGCCTCATAGAAGGCATTTTCCCAAAGGCATGGAAGTTACAGCAGCTAGTGCTTATCAACAAAGGGAAAGGCGACCCGAACTCACCATCAGCTTATCGACCACTATGTATGCTAGACACTGCAGGCAAACTTTTTGAAAGACTCCTGAAACCTAGGCTGACGGAAGCCATAACGAACAGAGGAGGACAATCAGAAAGGCAACATGGCTTCAGACCTGGAAGATCCACCGTGGGCGCGCTAAAAGATGTTGTCGATGCATTCAACGCCGCTCAACAAAGAAATCATTTTAGCAGGCGAATCATTCTCCTCGCCACACTAGATGTTAAAAACGCTTTCAATAGCTTAAGATGGCCCGATGTCCTCCAGGCCCTAGAGATGAGATTTAGCATACCGGTATATTTGTCGCGAATGATAAGAAGCTATTTCAAGGATAGGGAACTCGTGTACAACACGAAGGAGGGACAGAAAAGGATCCCGATAACATCCGGTGCAGCACAGGGATCAATTTTGGGCCCAGATTTATGGAACATTAGCTACGACGACATACTAAAGATTGAAATGCCGCAAGATACGTTCCTTGTGGGCTACGCTGATGACATAGCAGCTGTAATAAAAGCCAGAGATACGGAAGAAGCAACAAGAAAACTCAAGCAGGTAATGATCAGGACGAAGAGCTGGCTTGACGCACATGGTCTTCAACTGGCAGTGCAGAAAACCGAAGTGGTCCTCCTAACCAGAAGAAACATATCGCTGGAAATAAACATTAACATCGAAGAAACACAAATACGTACAAAGAGATTCGTAAACTATCTTGGCATACGACTTGACTCGAGAATGACATTCTCACACCAAGTCCATCATGCAGCAAGCAAGGCGACAAAGGTGACGGCACAACTAAGCCGATTAATGGCTAATATAGGAGGGCCGCGGCAACACAAGAGGAAGCTACTGATGGAGACTACTAAAGGTGAATTCACCCGTTCGTTCTGCAGGAAATTTTCGTTGAGAGACAATTTTAGTTTACTGAGAGTTTGCTCATAGAAGATTCACCCGCGTCGAACAAATATTCTGTAGAAACAAAGCTACCATATGCAACAACTCTGTAAATGTTGTGTGTTACTTTTACAAGCCGGCAGCACAGTGGCAGTTGATTGCAATTTGCATTGTTTTAAATTTAACAAATTTTTATAAAATAAAAAATATACAAATGAATAAAAGTTGAGTGCATGTTCTAATAGCTATTTTGTTAAATAAATATAAAAAATTTACAAATATACTCTGTATATTATTGTACATACATATGTACATATAATATGATGTGGCAGCTCATTTCAATTGTGCATAAAAGATGCATATATCTGGCAGCTCAGTTCAATTCGTTCGGGACGATAATTAAAATTAAACCAATTCAAGCAAAAATTGTTCCGCATTAAATTTACTCTCTTTCTCTCACTCTCTCAAAAATAGAGACGTCAAACTACATATAAAAAAAATCGTTCGGAACGTTCAGAACGAACGGGTGAATTCACCTTAATAGCATCCTTCTTTATGGTAGTGAAATTTGGGGCATGAAGCTAAATAAAAGCAGGATAAACGCTCTGTTGGCAGTGCAAAGGATATCTGCCCTACGGATAGCTTCTGCTTACCGTACTGTTTCTACAGCAGCCATCCTCGTGCTAGCGGGAACGACCCCAATAGATCTAGAAATACAGGAAAGAAGGAAAATATGGATGAAGAAACGGTCTAACACACTTGAACAAGAGGACAAGGAGATAATAAAACAAGAGACCCTCCAAAGATGGCAGGAAAGATGGAACCAGGAATCAGCGGCAAGATGGACCAAAAGACTTCCCCCAAACATAAGCAGATGGCTAGAACGGAGAGTCGGTGAAGTAAACTACTACCTGACACAGATGATGACCGGCCACGGATACTTCAGGAAATACGTAAACAACATAGGCAAGTGTAGTACACCATACTGCTTGTACGAAGAAAGAAATATAATCGATGACGCCGAACACACTTTCTTTGGATGCTGCAAATGGGAAGAGAAAAGAAGAGAACTCGAGGTCTTAGTAGGAGAAATAAATGCTGAGTCTATTGTGGATCGCATGACCCAGAACGAAAACAGCTGGCGAGCAGTATCAAAGTACTGCGAATACATACTAAAGAAGAAGAAACCTGATCTAGAGGCAGCAGACTAGGCGCAGATCAACTCAAGCAGAGACTTGGACGCAGGTCCAAAGGGGAAGAGAGCTGAAATCACAGCCAAGAGGAAACCACCCCGAAGTAATGCATCACAGCGGTTCCGGGGTGGAACCATTTTCCAAGAAGAGGACATAAGGAGGTTTTTTAGTCGGTATACCATCTTGGGGAGCCCGACATAACACGGCCAGTGACGACTCCGTGTATGCAGTAATGCATTTTTACCTCCTTCCCGCCAAAAAAAAATATAATATAATATAATATAATATAATATAATATAATATAATATAATATAATATAATATAATATAATATAATATAATATAATATAATATAATATAATATAATATAATATAATATAATATAATATAATATAATATAATATAATATAATATAATATAATATAATATAATATAATATAATATAATATAATATAATATAATATAATATAATATAATATAATATAATATAATATAATATAATATAATATAATATAATATAATATAATATAATATAATATAATATAATATAATATAATATAATATAATATAATATAATATAATATAATATAATATAATATAATATAATATAATATAATATAATATAATATAATATAATATAATATAATATAATATAATATAATATAATATAATATAATATAATATAATATAATATAATATAATATAATATAATATAATATAATATAATATAATATAATATAATATAATATAATATAATATAATATAATATAATATAATATAATATAATATAATATAATATAATATAATATAATATAATATAATATAATATAATATAATATAATATAATATAATATAATATAATATAATATAATATAATATAATATAATATAATATAATATAATATAAAATAATATAATATAATATAATATAATATAATATAATATAATATAATATAATATAATATAATATAATATAATATAATATAATATAATATAATATAATATAATATAATATAATATAATATAATATAATATAATATAATATAATATAATATAATATAATATAATATAATATAATATAATATAATATAATATAATATAATATAATATAATATAATATAATATAATATAATATAATATAATATAATATAATATAATATAATATAATATAATATAATATAATATAATATAATATAATATAATATAATATAATATAATATAATATAATATAATATAATATAATATAATATAATATAATATAATATAATATAATATAATATAATATAATATAATATAATATAATATAATATAATATAATATAATATAATATAATATAATATAATATAATATAATATAATATAATATAATATAATATAATATAATATAATATAATATAATATAATATAATATAATATAATATAATATAATATAATATAATATAATTTAATATAATATAATATAATATAATATAATATAATTATAATATAATATAATATAATATAATATAATATAATATAATATAATATAATATAATATAATATAATATAATATAATATAATATAATATAATATAATATAATATAATATAATATAATATAATATAATATAATATAATATAATATAATATAATATAATATAATATAATATAATATAATATAATATAATATAATATAATATAATATAATATAATATAATATAATATAATATAATATAATATAATATAATATAATATAATATAATATAATATAATATAATATAATATAATATAATATAATATAATATAATATAATATAATATAATATAATATAATATAATATAATATAATATAATATAATATAATATAATATAATATAATATAATATAATATAATATAATATAATATAATATAATATAATATAATATAATATAATATAATATAATATAATATAATATAATATAATATAATATAATATAATATAATATAATATAATATAATATAATATAATATAATATAATATAATATAATATAATATAATATAATATAATATAATATAATATAATATAATATAATATAATATAATATAATATAATGTAATATAATATAATAATCCGTGTGGAGTTATTCCAGTCTCCCATCGGACGCGTCCCCAGGTGGCGGCGATAGGATGCAGCCTTTCGAAGAAGCAGCCTGTTGGCTAGATCGCCACCTGCTAAATGCGAAACGCCCCTAAACACAGCACCGGGCAATGCGACGCGTGCTTTTAGTATGGATGCTGAGACTTCATCCAATGCACCTGCTCGACTCCGGACGAACACCGGCACCGATAAGGGAAGTACTCCCAATGCCAACTCCGGAGATCCCATAGAGACGGTGCGAATCACACCGACTAGCACCTACGCAGCACGAGCGGCTCTAACTGCTGTCACTCCAGCAGGTGAGGACACCCTTCGCACAGCACGTGCAGTCCAAAAGGGGGGCGTGACAGGTAATTCAACAGGCAGCTCGCCTCGACCGGAGCTAATCCAGAAGATGCGAAAGATGGAAGAAGAAGCGATTATGCAATGCAAATCGTTAATAAGCAACATGCAACAAGTCTTCAACCGGCAGAAGAACATCAGCATTGATGTCAAGACCGGGGTTGCCAAAATATACGAACTGCTGGATGTCACGCTAAATTATAGGCGCACGTGGAAGAAGGCGGCAGAGGAACGGTCGTTTTCGAGTCGACGCGATGTGGGCGGTACACGGCAGACTGAACGCGATTCAACCCCTGTGACGGCGAACCCAAAAAGAACAGCCACTAGCCTTGCAATGCCCGAAAAAAGCAAGAAGGCTAGATCGAAAGAGCCCAGTGGGGACACAGTTGAGCTCCCTCAAGGGGGAGAAGAAAATTGGCGAACAGTCACTAAAAGGGGGGGGGGGAATAAGACGAAAAAAAAACCGGTCGAACCGAACAGAAAGAAGAACGAGCGGCAACAGCGAGCGAAGTCGGAAGCGGTACTAATTAAACCCGCGGCGGGTCACAGCTACGCGGAAGTTCTAAAAGATCTGCGCGATAAAATAAAGACGGACGACTCGGTTAGCATAAAGACGGTTAGGAAAACGCAGACCGGAGCCATCCTTCTTGAACTCGGAAAAGGGCAACAGGTTAGGCCGGATTTCGTTCAACAGTTGAGGAGTACCATAAGAGATACAGCCTCCGTCGTGGAACTAAAGCCAAAGGCGACTATCGAGATAAGAGATCTCGATTCGCTCACACTTAAGGAGGAGGTAGAAACAGCAGCCCAGAAGCTGCTCAGCAACCCAGGGGAGCCGATCCAGACAAGGATCACCGCACCCAATGTGAGAGAGCAGGTACGAGCCTTCCTCACCCTGTCAGCTGAAAGCGCGGCCAAACTCCTTGAGGTTGGCTATATAAAGATTGGGTGGGTCCGAGCGAGAATGCGATTGAGCAAGGACGTTAGGAGATGTTATCGATGTCTTGGAACGGGACATGGCTGCTAGGTTAGGTTTGATAGTGGCAAATACCGGTAATGCCACTACTTTCAGGAGGCCGGTATGCGAACACACCACCCCAGACATCACTTTGGTGTCCGAGAGCTTGGCTACAAGCGTTGAAGGGTGGAGAGTGTTGGAAGTCGGCAAATTGTTCAGGTTTAGACAGGAGGAACACTTGTATTAGGTGTGGGGGGGTCGGGACACAAAATGAAGGACTGTAACGAAACCCCCAAATGTGTCCACTGCGCGGATGCAAAACGCGACCGGACTGACCATCTTCCGGGATCGAAAAGATGCCCACTGGTCAGGAAACGATGAATGTGCTTCAAGCAAATATGCACAGAAGTCGGACGGCAGACGCTCTGATCGAGCAAATTGCCGCTGAAAATAGGGTAGACGCCGTCATTATTTGCGAACAATATAGACGTATACCCCGAGGGTCCTGGTACGAAGATGAAACAGGCACGGCTGCTCTGTGGCTACCTAGCGGCAGTAAGCTCGCGGTCACGCGGCTCGGGGGAGACCACTGTTACACGTACGTTCCGACGAGACAATACACGCTAATGAGCTGCTACCTTACCCCTAGTGATAGCATAGGCCAGTTCAGGACAAAACTAGACCTGATCGAGGATAGGGTTAGGGAAATAGGCGGACCGTTTATAGTAGCGGGTGATTTCAATGCCAGGGCTGTAGAATGGGGGGACCGGACAACGAACTCACGCGGAAGAAACATTTTAGACATGGCTGCTAGGTTAGGTTTGATAGTGGCAAATACCGGTAATGCCACTACTTTCAGGAGGCCGGGATGCGAACACACCACCCCAGACATCACTTTGGTGTCCGAGAGCTTGGCTACAAGCGTTGAAAGGTGGAGAGTGTTGGAAGACTTCACTGGTAGCGATCACCAGTATATTACCTTCCGGACCACGGAAAGGACGAACTCTGACCAGACGCCAAGAAGGAGAGGCACACGCAAGTGGAATGCAACTAAGCTGAACCACGAAAGATTTCTAAGCAATTTTGACGGGGTCTCAGCTGCGCACACCATGAGTGATGCTGACTCCATGGCAATGACATTGAGGCAGCGCATAGCTCAAAGCTGCGAGGCATCCATGCCACGTGTAACGCAGCAGTCTAGAAGACAGGCTGCGTACTGGTGGACGCCAGAAATAGCTGAGCTCAGACGAACCTGCCTTGGTAACAGAAGAAGATACACCAGAGCCAGGCGAAATGGCGAGGCAACCATGGTAGCCGAAGAATTCAGACAAAGCCGAAAAGCATTGAAATGGGCGATTATTAGAAGCAAGAAGTCGAAATGGGAAGAACTTCGGAACGATCTAAACAGCAACCCCTGGGGACTCGGCTATAAGATCGTTACGAGGAAGCTAAACGCTAACCATGCTGCTCCGCATATAGGGAACGATATCAACCAAATCGTGGATAACTTGTTTCCCACGCACCCTCCACTGCACGATGAACGCGAAGTCCTTGCTGATGGGATGCCCACGCCCTTCACTGAAGAAGAGCTAAAATCGCGGCTAGAAGCCTTAAGAGGGGTAAAGCCCCCGGGCCTGATGGAATACCAGCGGAGACACTCATACTTTTAGCCGAAAATCGGCCAGATGCTCTGCTCGAAGTGTACAACGCTTGTATAGCCCAAGGCACTTTTCCCAAAGAGTGGAAAAGACAAAAGCTCATGCTGATTAGCAAGGGAAGAGGCGACTCAGCGCAACCATCAGCTTACCGACCTCTACGCATGCTAGATGGCACCGGCAAACTCTTGGAGAAGCTTCTGCAACGCAGATTAGCAGAATCCATCGAGGCAGCCGGAGGACTATCGGAGAGTAAGCACGGCTTTCGACCCGGAAGATCGACTCTTGGTGCTATTGAGGATGTAGTCAGAAGTTTCGAAAACGCACAGAATGGACGCTCCTACCCGAAACATATAATCGTTCTCGCAACACTCGATGTACGTAACGCTTTTAATAGCTTACGATGGGCAAATGTTATCCAGGCATT
>OY813002.1:42651698-42669198 GCA_963681545.1 Germaria angustata
AAGATTCGAACATATTCATATGGATATAGTTGGCCCTTTACCAATTTCACGAGGACACAAATATATATTAACTATAATTGACCGGCATACCCGTTGGCCTGAAGCATACCCACTAAGGGATATTACGACATCTGATATAATTGACGTATTTATTAGGAATTACGTATCTCGCTTTGGAGTACCATTAAACATAACAACTGATCAAGGTAGACAATTTACTTCCAAAATATTTAAAGAATTAACAAAAATGTTGGGATGTTTCAGAATTACGACTTCTCCATATCATCCTCAGTCTAATGGAATGATTGAAAGATTTCATAGACAAATAAAAGCAGCATTAATGACGAGAGGAAAATCGTCGGATTGGTTTGACGAACTCCCGATTGCTTTGTTAGGTATTCGCTCCATATTTAAAGAAGACTTACAAGCTACACCTGCTGAAATGGTGTATGGGCAAAACATACGTTTACCTGGAGAAATAATAACTTTTGCACAGAATATTGATGCTTCCGATATCTTATATAATTTAAAGAATCATTTCAAAAATGTGAAATCTAATTTAAATCATCACTCGGACTCTGAATCGGGCATCTATGTTCCTAAAGATCTTAAAGACTGTAAATATGTTTTTGTTCGAAGAATTCATAAAAGAACCCTTCAACAACCATATGAGGGACCTTACAGAGTTGTTGAAAAGAATCAAAAATATTACAAGGCTGAAGTAAAAAATCAGGTAACAATTATCCCGATTGATCGCTTAAAACCTGCTTTGGTGGAACACAACACTACAAGTTCAAATTTAGATCAAAATGATTGTCAGCATAAAACGAAGAGAGTGTCATTTAATTTAACAGGCATAACATTTTTGGAGGGGAAGTAGTTGTAGGTACTGTGTACATAATATTACTGTACATATAATATATAAAAAATAATATTTAATTTTCATCAAGGAATACCTTGTTTTTATATATATAGATTTGTCATTTTGTTTTCTTAAGAAAATTTAGAATTTAAAAAATATTGGAAAATATAAAAGCAATTTATAAAACAATTATAAAATATAATTCTTAATATAACTATTTGTGTTAATTGTGAGTGTTTAACCAATAAAGACACCACAATAAGCAACATGCAACAAGTCTTCAACCGGCAGAAGAACATCAGCATTGATGTCAAGACCGGGGTTGCCAAAATGTCCGAGCTGCTGGATGTCGCGCTAAATTATAGGCGCGCGTGGAAGAAGGCGGCAGAGGAACGGTCGTTTTCGAGTCGACGCGATGTGGGCGTTACACGGCAGACTGAACGCGATTCAACCCCTGTGACGGCGAACCCTAAAAGAACAGCCACTAGCCTTGCAATGCCCGAAAAAAGCAAGAAGGCTAGATCGAAAGAGCCCAGTGGGAACACAGTTGAGCTCCCTCAAGGGGGAGAAGAAACTTGGCGAACCGTCACTAAAAGGGGGGGAAAAAATAAGACGAAAAAGAAACCGGTCGAACCGAACAGAAAGAAGAACGAGCGGCAACAGCGAGCGAAATCGGAAGCGGTAATAATTAAACCCGCAGCGGGTCACAGCTACGCGGAAGTTCTAAAAGATCTGCGCGATAAAATAAAGACGGACGACTCGGTTAGCATAAAGACGGTTAGGAAAACGCAGACCGGAGCCATCCTCCTTGAACTCGGAAAAGGGCAACAGGTTAGGCCGGATTTCGTTCAACAGCTGAGGACTACCATAAGAGATACAGCCTCCATCGTGGAACTAAAGCCAAATTCGACTATCGAGATAAGAGATCTCGATTCGCTTACACTTAAGGAGGAGGTAGAAACAGCAGCCCAGAAGCTGCTCAGCAACCCAGGGGAGCAGATCCAGACAAAGATCACCGCACCCAATGTGAGAGAGCAGGTACGAGCCTTCCTCATCCTGTCAGCTGAAAGCGCGGCAAAACTCCTTGAGGTTGGCTATATAAAGATTGGGTGGGTCCGAGCGAGGATGCGATTGTGCGATGACGTTAGGAGGTGCTATCGATGTCTTGGAACAGGACACGTACAGACAAATTGTTCAGGTTTAGACAGGTTGAACACTTGTATTAGGTGTGGGGGGTCGGGACACAAAATGAAGGACTGTAACGAAACCCCCAAATGTGTCCACTGCGCGGATGCAAAACGCGACCGGACTGACTATCTTTCGGGATCGAAAAGATGCCCACTGGTCAGGAAACGATGAATGTGCTTCAAGCAAATATGCACAGAAGTCGGACGGCAGACGCTCTGATCGAGCAAATTGCTGCTGAAAATAGGGTAGACGCCGTCATTATTTGCGAACAATATAGACGAATACCCCGAGGGTCCTGGTACGAAGATGAAACAGGCACGGCTGCTCTGTGGCTACCTAGCGGCAGTAAGCTCGCGGTCACGCAGCTCGGGGAAGGCCACTGTTACACGTACGTTCGGACGAGACAATACACGCTAGTGAGCTGTTACCTTACCCCTAGTGATAGCATAGGCCATTTCAGGACAAAACTAGACCTGATCGAGGATAGGGTTAGGGAAATAGGCGGACCGTTTATAGTAGCGGGTGATTTCAATGCCAGGGCTGTAGAATGGGGGGACCGGACAACGAACTCACGCGGAAGAAACATTTTAGACATGGCTGCTAGGTTAGGTTTGATAGTGGCAAATACCGGTAATGCCACTACTTTCAGGAGGCCGGGATGCGAACACACCACCCCAGACATCACTTTGGTGTCCGAGAGCTTGGCTACAAGCTTTGAAGGGTGGAGAGTGTTGGAAGACTTCACTGGTAGCGATCACCAGTATATTACCTTCCGGACCACGGAAAGGACGAACTCTGACCAGACGCCAAGAAGGAGAGGTGCACGCAAGTGGAATGCAACTAAGCTGAACCACGAAAGATTTCTAAGCAATTTTGACGGGGTCTCAGCTGCACACACCATGAGTGATGCTGACTCCATGGCAATGACATTGAGGCAGCGCATAGCGCAAAGCTGCGAGGCATCCATGCCACGTGTAACGCAGCAGTCTAGAAGACCGGCTGCGTACTGGTGGACGCCAGAAATAGCTGAGCTCAGACGAACCTGCCTTCGTAACAGAAGAAGATACACCAGAGCCAGCCGAAATGGCGAGGCAACCACGGTGGCCGAAGAATTCAGACAAAGCCGAAAAGCATTGAAATGGGCGATTATTAGAAGCAAGAAGTCGAAATGGGAAGAACTTCGGAACGATCTGAACAGCAACCCCTGGGGACTCGGCTATAAGATCGTTACGAGGAAGCTAAACGCTAACCATGCTGCTCCGCATATAGGGAACGATATCAACCACATCGTGGATAACTTGTTTCCCATGCACCCTCCACTGCACGATGAACGTGAAGTCCTTGCTGATGTAATGCCCACGCCCTTCACTGAAGAAGAGCTAAAAATCGCGGCTAGAAGCCTTAAGAGGGGTAAAGCCCCCGGGCCTGATGGAATACCAGCGGAGACACTCATACTTTTAGCCGAAAATCGGCCAGATGCTCTGCTCGAAGTGTACAACGCTTGTATAGCCCAAGGCACTTTTCCCAAAGAGTGGAAAAGACAAAAGCTCATGCTGATTAGCAAGGGAAGAGGCGACCCAACGCAACCATCAGCTTACCGACCTCTATGCATGCTAGATAGCACCGGCAAACTCTTGGAGAAGCTTCTGCAACGCAGATTAGCAGAATCCATCGAGGCAGCCGGAGGACTATCGGAGAGGCAGCACGGCTTTCGACCCGGAAGATCGACTCTTGGTGCTATTGAGGATGTAGTCAGAAGTTTCGAAAACGCACAGAACGGACGCTCCTACCCGAAACATATAATCGTTCTCGCAACACTCGATGTACGTAACACTTTTAATAGCTTACGATGGGCAAATGTTATCCAGGCATTGCGGGAAAGATTCCGCATACCTGTATATCTTATGAGAATTCTCCAGATTTATCTTAGGAACCGTACACTCATATACGACACACCAGACGGACAGAGAGTTAGAACAATCACATCGGGGGCAGCCCAGGGATCCGTTCTTGGTCCTGACCTCTGGAATCTAAGCTATGACGAGATATTAGGAATTGATATGCCAGAAGACACACACCTTGTAGGGTACGCGGACGACATAGCGGCGGTCATTTCGGCACGGGACGCGGACGACGCTAAGAGAAAAATAAACCAAGTTATGATAAGGACTCGAGCATGGCTCGAGGACCATGGGCTCGAACTTGCAGTAGACAAGACTGAAGTAATCATGATGACACGGAGGCATATGCCTCTAGAAATTAGCATGCCGGTAGATGACATGCTCGTAGTGACGAAAAGGGCGATAAAATATCTGGGCGTACAAATCGATAACAGGCTCACTTATTGGGCCCAGATTAAACATGCGGCTGCAAAGGCAGCAAAAGTTTCAGGCATGTTGAGCAGGCTAATGGCAAACATTGGCGGGCCCACACAGAGCAAGAGGAGGCTGATTATGGCAGCCACAAATTCTATACTGCTATATGGCAGCGAAATTTGGGGCAATGCACTGAGAGCAAAGTCTAAGCGTAAGGCTCTAGAAGAAGTCCAACGCACAGCCGCACTCAGAATCGCCTCAGCCTACCGTACAGTTTCAGGCGCGGCGGTTTTCGTAATAAGTGGTGAGATTCCGGCTGATCTCCAGGCGCGCGAACGGAAAGAGGCATGGGACTCTAGGGGGGCGGAAATTAATATTAGTGCTGCAGAGCGGAGATCTGGAACCATCCAACGATGGCAAAGCAGATGGAACGCAGAACAGTCCGGTAGATGGACGAAAAGGCTCATTCCTAACATAGGAAAGTGGACTCAAAGGAAATTTGGGGAGATTAACTACTTCCTGACCCAGTTCCTTTCAGGTCATGGATACTTCCGGAAGTATCTACATCGTATGGGCAAAACAGGTAATTCCAGTTGCATCTACTGCGATGCAACAAACGACGATGCAGAACACACTTTTTTCAACTGCATCAGATGGAATACTGAGCGAATCGCATTAAGAGAGCAGATTGGCGTTTTCACCCCTGCCAACATAGTTGACGGAATGCTCGAATGCGAAAACAGATGGAATGCTGTGAGTAAATACATCGAGTATGTCTTAAGAAGAAAGAAAAGAGACCTCGATGCACGGCAAAATGAGTCCCCATCAACGGAGACTCAGCAAGAATGAGCCAGCAGCATGAAAATGACGGACCCACACGTGGGGTTACGAGCAAAGTCCTTCTTGGGAGGATGAAGTTTCTGGGCCTTCTTGAAGTAATGTAGAAAACAGTCCCGGGAAGGCATCCCACCAGAAACGGAGGAGTCGCAGTCGACGACGGTCACTGTAAGTGCGAAGGCATTTTCAACCCTACCTCGCCCGTCAAAAAAAAAAAATATTATATTATATTGTATTATATTATATTATATTATATTATATTATATTATATTATATTATATTATATTATATTATATTATATTATATTATATTATATTATATTATATAATATTATATTATATTATATTATATTATATTATATTATATTATATAATATTATATTATATTATATTATATTATATTATATTATATTATATTATATTATATTATATTATATTATATTATATTATATTATATTATATTATATTATATTATATTATATTATATTATATTATATTATATTATATTATATTATATTATATTATATTATATTATATTATATTATATTATATTATATTATATTATATTATATTATATTATATTATATTATATTATATTATATTATATTATATTATATTATATTATATTATATTATATTATATTATATTATATTATATTATATTATATTATATTATATTATATTATATTATATTATATTATATTATATTATATTATATTATATTATATTATATTATATTATATTATATTATATTATATTATATTATATTATATTATATTATATTATATTATATTATATTATATTATATTATATTATATTATATTATATTATATTATATTATATTATATTATATTATATTATATTATATTATATTATATTATATTATATTATATTATATTATATTATATTATATTATATTATATTATATTATATTATATTATATTATATTATATTATATTATATTATATTATATTATATTATATTATATTATATTATATTATATTATATTATATTATATTATATTATATTATATTATATTATATTATATTATATTATATTATATTATATTATATTATATTATATTATATTATATTATATTATATTATATTATATTATATTATATTATATTATATTATATTATATTATATTATATTATATTATATTATATTATATTATATTATATTATATTATATTATATTATATTATATTATATTATATTATATTATATTATATTATATTATATTATATTATATTATATTATATTATATTATATTATATTATATTATATTATATTATATTATATTATATTATATTATATTATATTATATTATATTATATTATATTATATTATATTATATTATATTATATTATATTATATTATATTATATTATATTATATTATATTATATTATATTATATTATATTATATTATATTATATTATATTATATTATATTATATTATATTATATTATATTATATTATATTATATTATATTATATTATATTATATTATATTATATTATATTATATTATATTATATTATATTATATTATATTATATTATATTATATTATATTATATTATATTATATTATATTATATTATATTATATTATATTATATTATATTATATTATATTATATTATATTATATTATATTATATTATATTATATTATATTATATTATATTATATTATATTATATTATATTATATTATATTATATTATATTATATTATATTATATTATATTATATTATATTATATTATATTATATTATATTATATTATATTATATTATATTATATTATATTATATTATATTATATTATATTATATTATATTATATTATATTATATTATATTATATTATATTATATTATATTATATTATATTATATTATATTATATTATATTATATTATATTATATTATATTATATTATATTATATTATATTATATTATATTATATTATATTATATTATATTATATTATATTATATTATATTATATTATATTATATTATATTATATTATATTATATTATATTATATTATATTATATTATATTATATTATATTATATTATATTATATTATATTATATTATATTATATTATATTATATTATATTATATTATATTATATTATATTATATTATATTATATTATATTATATTATATTATATTATATTATATTATATTATATTATATTATATTATATTATATTATATTATATTATATTATATTATATTATATTATATTATATTATATTATATTATATTATATTATATTATATTATATTATATTATATTATATTATATTATATTATATTATATTATATTATATTATATTATATTATATTATATTATATTATATTATATTATATTATATTATATTATATTATATTATATTATATTATATTATATTATATTATATTATATTATATTATATTATATTATATTATATTATATTATATTATATTATATTATATTATATTATATTATATTATATTATATTATATTATATTATATTATATTATATTATATTATATTATATTATATTATATTATATTATATTATATTATATTATATTATATTATATTATATTATATTATATTATATTATATTATATTATATTATATTATATTATATTATATTATATTATATTATATTATATTATATTATATTATATTATATTATATTATATTATATTATATTATATTATATTATATTATATTATATTATATTATATTATATTATATTATATTATATTATATTATATTATATTATATTATATTATATTATATTATATTATATTATATTATATTATATTATATTATATTATATTATATTATATTATATTATATTATATTATATTATATTATATTATATTATATTATATTATATTATATTATATTATATTATATTATATTATATTATATTATATTATATTATATTATATTATATTATATTATATTATATTATATTATATTATATTTTTTTTGACGGGCGAGGTAGGGTTGAAAATGCCTTCGCACCTACAGTGACCGTCGTCGACTGCGTTGAGTGGTGTTTTCCACTAAAAAACTCCCTCCTCCGTTTATTTAATGCCACATGTATCTTACCTTTGTTAATTTTCTCCATCAAAGCGTGAGTTGCCGTCTCGCTCCGGTGGAGGTTAATTTGGATGAGCTCCCACATCATCCTTCTAATAGGCGGTCCTCTTGGGAGTTGGTGATGTTTTGCTCCAACTCCTCCTTGGCCGTCTGGACCTCCGAGACACCCGCCTGATTTTGGCTAGATGCAGCCTGTGCCTTGTTTGTCCTATCGTTGATGGGGGTGGTTTTCCCCTGGCTGCCGATACAGGACTTGCCTATTTTGAAATAGACAGCTTTTGAAACAAAGAACACCTTCCCTTCAGATTTGGAAAGGCTGGAAATAGATCCTTGGTCGATGCCCACCACAAAAAGAGTTCCATTTTGGTCCTCCTCTCTGTGGAACACCTCCCATTTCTCTACCGCCAGTTCTTTGTTTTGTTTACCAATAACCTCCAAAACACGGTCGGATGTGAATTTGCATCCCCATCCTTTGATGTAGAAGGTTGCCTTGGTTAGAGTTGGTATATTTCTCCCTTCCACCAATTCCAGCTTACAGCCTTCCCATGGCGGAGGGATTCCTTCTACCAACTCCTTTAGGGTAGCTGCGCACGTCTGCGATGCTAATCTTAGCAACAGCACGCTCCTTTGAAACTCGCAGCTTTTTATCTTTTATCCGTTATCGGTTGCCATAACGTATTCCAATATCGCGTTATTTACCAGATCTTCAACCACTTGTTGTTGATTTTCTGGTATTTTGCCAGTCGGACGTTAGGTGTCAATGACCGCGTAGCGGAGATTGTCCCTATATAGCCTCCTGGCTACTTTAGCGTAAGATGGCGGCTCTTTTTCCTTCGTTGCGTCTAGCTTCCTCTTACGCGTGAAGAGATTCCGCTTTTTGGCGTTCTTTGCTTCCGCGGAAGATTTTGCCGACGTGCCCGCCTTCTCAGTAAGTGCTGCACCTTTGATCCCCTTACTAGAAGGATTCTTCATAGAGACTCCTTTAAGAAGGGAGACGCCCGGTTTTGGCGACTTACTGGTCGACGAGGAGCACCTTTTTTATGCTTCGGCTCCGCAATGTTCTGCTCTTGTGGAGATCGGATCTTCTTACAAGTCTCTACCGAGGTGGAGGGAGTCTCCGATGCTCCCTTTAGGGCATCTTGCGCATTTTTAGCTGCTGTCTGGTTCTTCTTGGCCTTTGAGTCCCAGAGAGCCGCTTTTTTCCAGTATTTAGGCTCGCGATTTTGTCGCTCACCTCATCCACCAGTCTGTCTAGATTCTGCGAAGCATCTCTACCTGACTGGTTTACATTATGAGAGTCAGAGTTGGTCTTCCCACCTGTCACTGAAGGCTGGGTTGACTTTAAGTCCCCCCCGGGTATTACCACCTCTTCCTCTCTTTTTGGTGTCGCTGTCCTTGTCAGATTTTCTGTTCCGTTGTCCGTTTGTATGTCCATTGTCGTAAGCGTTATTTTCTCGTTTTTTTGTTTGTAATTATTGTTAATATTCATTTTGGTCCCACGAGTGTGGGGGAAAGGGATCTCCTCCACGTCATAGCCCCCGGTAACGTAGAGGGGGCGTAGTCTATTTGCTGAGGTGCCCAGGTATCAGCAAAGCTCCGTTTAAATACAGTCTCATTCCCCCGACTGCAAAGAGAACAGATAGGCACGGGTCGCGTAACACCTCTGTTTGGGGGTGGATAACTTTTAGTATGCAGGCTTTTATGCCCACCGCCTTCTTCAGTTAAAATATGGATCCTACAGAGGACCCTTGTTCGCCTTCAGCAGAGGTGTGCAATTCAGCCCACACTTAAGCCCTCACACCACGGCAAGGTAGTTATCCCAGCAAGGGATATTATATTATATTATATTATATTATATTATATTATATTATATTATATTATATTATATTATATTATATTATATTATATTATATTATATTATATTATATTATATTATATTATATTATATTATATTATATTATATTATATTATATTATATTATATTATATTATATTATATTATATTATATTATATTATATTATATTATATTATATTATATTATATTATATTATATTATATTATATTATATTATATTATATTATATTATATTATATTATATTATATTATATTATATTATATTATATTATATTATATTATATTATATTATATTATATTATATTATATTATATTATATTATATTATATTATATTATATTATATTATATTATATTATATTATATTATATTATATTATATTATATTATATTATATTATATTATATTATATTATATTATATTATATTATATTATATTATATTATATTATATTATATTATATTATATTATATTATATTATATTATATTATATTATATTATATTATATTATATTATATTATATTATATTATATTATATTATATTATATTATATTATATTATATTATATTATATTATATTATATTATATTATATTATATTATATTATATTATATTATATTATATTATATTATATTATATTATATTATATTATATTATATTATATTATATTATATTATATTATATTATATTATATTATATTATATTATATTATATTATATTATATTATATTATATTATATTATATTATATTATATTATATTATATTATATTATATTATATTATATTATATTATATTATATTATATTATATTATATTATATTATATTATATTATATTATATTATATTATATTATATTATATTATATTATATTATATTATATTATATTATATTATATTATATTATATTATATTATATTATATTATATTATATTATATTATATTATATTATATTATATTATATTATATTATATTATATTATATTATATTATATTATATTATATTATATTATATTATATTATATTATATTATATTATATTATATTATATTATATTATATTATATTATATTATATTATATTATATTATATTATATTATATTATATTATATTATATTATATTATATTATATTATATTATATTATATTATATTATATTATATTATATTATATTATATTATATTATATTATATTATATTATATTATATTATATTATATTATATTATATTATATTATATTATATTATATTATATTATATTATATTATATTATATTATATTATATTATATTATATTATATTATATTATATTATATTATATTATATTATATTATATTATATTATATTATATTATATTATATTATATTATATTATATTATATTATATTATATTATATTATATTATATTATATTATATTATATTATATTATATTATATTATATTATATTATATTATATTATATTATATTATATTATATTATATTATATTATATTATATTATATTATATTATATTATATTATATTATATTATATTATATTATATTATATTATATTATATTATATTATATTATATTATATTATATTATATTATATTATATTATATTATATTATATTATATTATATTATATTATATTATATTATATTATATTATATTATATTATATTATATTATATTATATTATATTATATTATATTATATTATATTATATTATATTATATTATATTATATTATATTATATTATATTATATTATATTATATTATATTATATTATATTATATTATATTATATTATATTATATTATATTATATTATATTATATTATATTATATTATATTATATTATATTATATTATATTATATTATATTATATTATATTATATTATATTATATTATATTATATTATATTATATTATATTATATTATATTATATTATATTATATTATATTATATTATATTATATTATATTATATTATATTATATTATATTATATTATATTATATTATATTATATTATATTATATTATATTATATTATATTATATTATATTATATTATATTATATTATATTATATTATATTATATTATATTATATTATATTATATTATATTATATTATATTATATTATATTATATTATATTATATTATATTATATTATATTATATTATATTATATTATATTATATTATATTATATTATATTATATTATATTATATTATATTATATTATATTATATTATATTATATTATATTATATTATATTATATTATATTATATTATATTATATTATATTATATTATATTATATTATATTATATTATATTATATTATATTATATTATATTATATTATATTATATTATATTATATTATATTATATTATATTATATTATATTATATTATATTATATTATATTATATTATATTATATTATATTATATTATATTATATTATATTATATTATATTATATTATATTATATTATATTATATTATATTATATTATATTATATTATATTATATTATATTATATTATATTATATTATATTATATTATATTATATTATATTATATTATATTATATTATATTATATTATATTATATTATATTATATTATATTATATTATATTATATTATATTATATTATATTATATTATATTATATTATATTATATTATATTATATTATATTATATTATATTATATTATATTATATTATATTATATTATATTATATTATATTATATTATATTATATTATATTATATTATATTATATTATATTATATTATATTATATTATATTATATTATATTATATTATATTATATTATATTATATTATATTATATTATATTATATTGTATTATATTATATTATATTATATTATATTATATTATATTATATTATATTATATTCCGTGTGGAGTTATTCCAGTCTCCCATCGGACGCGTCCCCAGGTGGCGGATAGGGGAACTCTCGGCTGATCTTCAAATCTGCAGGGAAGGTGGCAATTAAAATACCACCCGCGGACCAAAATCCTGGACAGCTGTTTCACCACGCCTGGTGCGGCTGAAGATGACGGAAAATGGAACGTTTGTGGCTTACGAATATGTCTCACGATCCTGATCCGACTGCCATGGGCTGACGGCTGCAGTATTCCATCACCTTATTATGTAGGAGTGACATCCGCTGAAACGGCTGGTGGGCTAATGCTGCAGCCGCCCCCGTCCCGTTAAAACTGTGGCGAGGCTCTGAGTACGTTCTACATGCGTCGCCGCCGAGGTGGCCGTACAGGTGCAGTTGAGAATGACTCCTGCTTTTTTGCGCCGAGATCCTGGCTCTGAACACAGGTACTCATAAGGCCCTGTGTCAACCCTTGCGTGGACCTCACTGATTTCAAAGGGACCCACGGGGATCGTTTGAGGCGACTGTACAAACGCGTAAGGATAGCGGCTCAGAGCGGGGACCCAACAAAGATGATTTCTAACAATAATAACAACAGCAAATGTAAACAAACAATTGATAAAATGAATGAAAAGACGAACGAAAAAACGAATGAAGGGAAAAGCGAAGAGAAGATTAGGGAAATTAGCGAGTGCGGCGCGGCACCGGATGCAGCCTTCCGAAGAAGCAGCCTGCTGTCTAGATCGCCACCTGCAAAATGCGCAACGCCCACGGGCAATGCGACACGTGCTATTAGCATGGATGCTGCGATCTCACCCATTGCACCTGCTCGACTCCGGACGAACACTGGCACCAATAAGGGAAGTACTCCCAGTGCCAATTCCGGAGACCCCAAAGAGACGGTGCGAACCACACCGACTAGCACCTACGCAGCACGAGCGGCTCTAACTTCTGTCACTCCGGCAGGTGAGGACACATTTCGCGCATCACGCGCAGTCCAAAAGGGGGCCGTTACAGGCAATTCAACAGGCGGCTCGCCTCGACTGGAGCTAATCCAGAAGATGTATGCAACAGGTGTTTAACCGGCAAAAGAACATCAGCATTGATGTCAAGACCGGCGTTGCCAAAATGTCCGAGCTGCTGGACGTCACGTTAAACTATAGGCGAGCGTGGAAGGCGGCGGAAGGGGAAAGGTTGCTTTCGAATCGACACGAAGTGGGCGCTACGCGGCAGACTGAACGCGATTCAACCCCGGTGACGGCGAACCCCAAAAGAACGGCCACTAGCCCTGCAATGCCCGAAAAGAGCAAAAAGGCTAGGTCGAAAGAGCCCAGTGGGGACATAATTGAGCTCCCTAATGGGGGAGAAGAAAAATGGCGAACCGTCGCAAAAAAGGGGAAGAAAAATAAGAAAAAGAAAAAACCGGTCGAACGGAACAAAAAGAAGAACGAGCGGCAACAGCGCGCGAAGTCGGAAGCGGTAATAATTAAACCCGCGGCGGGTCATAGTTACGCGGAAGTTCTAAAAGATCTGCGTGACAAAATAAAGACGGACGACTCGGTTAGCATAAAGACAGTTAGGAAAACGCAGACCGGAGCCATCCTCCCTGAACTCGGAAAAGGGCAACAAGTTAGGCCGGATTTCGTTCAACAGTTGAGGAGTATCATAAAGGATACAGCCTTCGTCGCGGAACTAAAGCCAAAGGCGACTATCGAGATAAGAGATCTCGATTCGCTTACCCTTAAGGAGGAGGTAGAAACAGCAGCCCAGAAGCTGCTCGGAAACCCAGGGGAGCAGATCCATATAAGGATCACCGCACCGACTGTGAGAGAGCAGGTACGGGCCTTCCTCACCCTGTCAGCCGAAAGTGCTGCAAAACTCCTTGAGGTTGGCTATATAAAGATTGGGTGGGTCCGAGCAAGGATGCGATTGTGCGAGGACGTTAGGAGATGTTTCCGATGTCTAGGAACGGGGCACGTACAGGCAAAATGTTCAGGTTTAGACAGGAGGAACGCTTGTATTAGGTGTGGGGGGTCGGGACACAAAATGAAGGACTGTAACGAAACCCCCAAATGTGTCCACTGCGCGGATGCAAAACGCGACCGGACTGACCATCTTCCGGGATCGAAGAGATGCCCACTGGTCAGGAAACGATGAATGTGCTTCAAGCAAATATGCACAGAAGTCGGACGGCAGACGCTCTGATCGAGCAAATTGCCGCTGAAAATAGGGTAGACGCCGTCATTATTTGCGAACAATATAGACGAATACCCCGAGGGTCCTGGTACGAGGATGAAACAGGCACGGCTGCTCTGTGGCTACCTAGCGGCAGTAAGCTCGCGGTCACGCAGTTCGGGGGAGGCCACTGTTACACGTACGTTCGGACGAGACATTACACGCTAATGAGCTGCTACCTTACCCCTAGTGATAGCATAGGCCAGTTCAGGACAAAACTAGACCTGATCGAGGATAGGGTTAGGGAAATAGGCGGACCGTTTATAGTAGCGGGTGATTTCAATGCCAGGGCTGTAGAATGGGGGGACCGGACAACGAACTCACGCGGAAGAAACATTTTAGACATGGCTGCTAGGTTAGGTTTGATAGTGGCAAATACCGGTAATGCTACTACTTTCAGAAGACCGGGATGTGAAGACACCACCCCAGACATCACTTTGGTGTCCGAAAGCTTGGCTATAAGTGTTGAAGGGTGGAGAGTATTGGAAGACTTCACTGGTAGCGATCACCAGTATATTACCTTCCAGACCACGGAACGAACGGACTCTGACCGGACGCAAAAAGGAGAGGCACACGCAAGTGGAATACAACTAAGCTGAACCACGAAAGATTTCTAAGCAATTTCGACGGGGTCTCAGCTGCGCACACCATTAGTGATGCTGACTCCATGGCAACGGCATTGAGGCAGCGCATAGTTCAAAGCTGTGAGGCATCCATGCCCCGTGTAACGCAACATTCTAGAAGACAGGCTGCGTACTGGTGGACGCCAGATATAGCTGAGCTCAGACGAATCTGCCTCCGCAACAGAAGGAGATACACCAGAGCCCGGCGAAATGGCGAGGCATCCATGGAGGCCGAAGAATTCAGACAATGCCGAAAAGCACTGAAATGGGCGATTATTAGAAGCAAGAAGTTGAAATGGGAAGAACTTCGGAACGATCTGAACAGCAACCCCTGGGGACTCGGCTATAAGATCGTTACGAGGGAGCTAAACGCGAGCCATACTGCTTTGCACATAGGGAACGATGATATCAACCACATCGTGGATAACTTGTTCCCCATGCACCCTCCACTGCACGATGAACGCGAAGTCCTTGCTGATGGGATACACACGCCCTTCACTGAAGAAGAGCTAAAAATCGCAGCTAGAAGCCTTAAGAGGGGTAAAGCCCCCGGGCCTGACGGAATACCAGCGGACACTCATACTTTTAGCCGAAAATCGGCCAGACGCTCTGCTCGAAGTGTATAACGCTTGTATTGCCCAAGGCACTTTTCCCAAAGAGTGGAAAAGACAAAAGCTCATACTGATTAGCAAGGGAAGAGGCGACCAAACGCAACCATCAGCTTACCGCCCTCTATGCATGTTAGATAGCACAGGCAAACTATTGGAGAAGCTTCTGCAACGCAGATTAGCAGAATCCATCGAGGCAGCCGGAGGACTATCGGAGAGGCAGCACGGCTAGAGGCAGCACGGCTTTCGACCCGGAAGATCGACTCTTGGTGCCATTGAGGATGTAGTGAGAAGTTTCGAAAACGCACAGAACGGACGCTCCTACCCGAAACGTATAATCGTCCTAGCTACACTTGATGTACGCAACGCTTTTAATAGCTTACGATGGGCAAATGTTATCAAGGCATTGCGGGAAAGATTCCGCATACCTAGATATCTTATGAGAATTCTCTAGAGCTATCTTAGGGATCGTAAACTTATATACGACACACCAGACGGCCAGATAGTTAGAACGATTACATCGGGGGCAGCCCAGGGATCCGTCCTTGGTCCTGACCTCTGGAATCTAAGCTATGACGAGATATTAGGAATAGATATGCCAGAAGACACACACCTTGTAGGGTACGCGGACGACATAGCGGCGGTCATTTCGGCACGGGACGCGGACGACGCTAGAAGAAAATTGAATCAGGTAATGATAAGGACTCGAGCATGGCTCGAGGACCATGGGCTCGAACTAGCGGTGAACAAAACTGAATTAATCATGATGACGCGAGGGCATATGCCACTAGAAATTAGCATGTAGATAGATGACATGCTCCTGGTGACGAAAAGGGCGATAAAATATCTGGGCGTAAAAATCGATAGTAGGCTCACTTATTGGGCCCAGATAAAACATGCGGCTGCAAAGGCAGCAAAAGTTTCAGGCATGTTGAGCAGGCTAATGGCAAACATTGGCGGGCCCACACAGAGCAAGAGGAGGCTGATTATGGCAACCACAAATTCTATACTGCTATATG
>OY813002.1:42671698-42711659 GCA_963681545.1 Germaria angustata
TATTATATTATATTATATTATATTATATTATATTATATTATATTATATTATATTATATTATATTATATTATATTATATTATATTATATTATATTATATTATATTATATTATATTATATTATATTATATTATATTATATTATATTATATTATATTATATTATATTATATTATATTATATTATATTATATTATATTATATTATATTATATTATATTATATTATATTATATTATATTATATTATATTATATTATATTATATTATATTATATTATATTATATTATATTATATTATATTATATTATATTATATTATATTATATTATATTATATTATATTATATTATATTATATTATATTATATTATATTATATTATATTATATTATATTATATTATATTATATTATATTATATTATATTATATTATTTTATATTATATTATATTATATTATATTATATTATATTATATTATATTATATTATATTATTTTATATTATATTATATTATATTATATTATATTATATTATATTATATTATATTATATTATATTATATTATATTATATTATATTATATTATATTATATTATATTATATTATATTATATTATATTATATTATATTATATATTTTTTTTTTTTTTTTTTAAGGAGGTAAAAATGCATTACTGCATTACTGTGGGTTGTTCCCATCTGTGATATGTCGGGCTCCCCTTATAGGTATACCGACTAAAAAACCTCCTTTCTCCGGGAAATAATCCCCACTCCGGGACCGCGTTAGCATTACTTCGAAGTGGATTCCCAATGGCTGACTATCAGCCACCCTGCTTAATGTAGCCTACTTTTAGGTTGTCGTCTACATAGACGCATTTTTCAGTCATCCTGCAGCGTCTAACAAAGGTTTCTTCGACCTTAATATTGTTTCGCAGTACTTCACAACTGCTCGCCATTTGGTCGCATCAGATATCATATTGTCCACAATGTTTTCCACCATGAGTGGTCCTGTAACGGCTTCCAACTCTTCACGGTGTACTGTCCATCGCGAACACTTGAAAAAAGTGTGCTCAGCATCATCCTCAATATCTTCGTTTTCGTACAAGCAAAACGGATTGTCGCATTTCTTCATTTTGTGGAGATATTTTCGGAAGTATCCATGACCTGACAACATCTGAGTCAAGTAGTAGTTTACATCCCCGAAACGTCTATTCACCCACTTCTCTATATTTGGAATGAGTCTTGCGGTCCACCTGCCTTTCGTGCTAGTGTCCCACCTGTCCTGCCAACTCTGCATGATCTCCTGCTGTATGTTGTTATCGTTTTCGGGATCTATGCTGTTAATATGTCTCATCGTCCATAGCTTTCTTCGTCCTAATATTTGTAGATCAATTGGTATCATTCCTGATATCACTAGAACCGCGCATGCTGACACCGTCCGATATGCAGATATCACTCGTAGCGCTGCTGTTCTTTGTACGACCAATAGTTTGTTCGCCCTTTTTCTCGCTTTCATTTGCTCGCCCCAAATCTCGCTTCCGTAAAGAAGGATACTGTTGCTAGCCTCCATTAGAAGCTTTCGTTTGCTTTGTACTGGTCCACCTACGTTTGCCATTAGTCGGC
Source organism: Germaria angustata (assembly GCA_963681545.1). Classification (NCBI taxonomy): domain Eukaryota; kingdom Metazoa; phylum Arthropoda; class Insecta; order Diptera; family Tachinidae; genus Germaria; species Germaria angustata. Next base: position 42,673,305 of record OY813002.1, read on the forward strand.
TAAGCTGTCCTGTTATCCTGGATGCCTTGTTCACAGCATAATTAATCTGATCCGAGTATGTCAGTTTGCAATCAAGTCTTATTCCTAAATAGTTTACAGATTTCTTTGTGCGTACTATCAGGTCTTCAATATTAACATCTATCTCCACTGGTATATGACGCCTGGTGAGAATGAGGAGTTCAGTCTTGTGCGCTGCTAGCTGAAGGCCGTGCTCATCTAACCAAGCCTTGGTTCTTATCATAACTTGTCTCAACTTCCGTTTGGCTTCCTCTATATTTCTGGCCTTAATAACTGCTGCTATGTCGTCCGCATATCCTACTAGGTAAGTGTCCTGTGGCATTTCTATACTAAATATTCCATCGTAGCTTATATTCCACAAGTCTGGTCCCAATATGGACCCCTGTGCAGCACCTGATGTTATTTGTATCTTTTTCTGACCCTCCGTTGTGCTGTATATAAGTTCCCTATCCTTAAGATAGTTTCTTATAACCCTCGTCAAGTATTCTGGTGCGTGAAACCTTTCTTCTAGGGCTTGCAGTACATCCGGCCATCGAAGGCTATTGAAGGCATTTTTAACGTCTAGTGTAGCCAGGAACACAAGTGGCCTGGTGCTGTTAGGGCCTGTCTGTGTAGATTTTGCAACGCTTATCACATCATTCACAGCTCCTATAGTGGATCTTTTTGGCCTGAAACCATGTTGCCTCTCCGAAAGTCCTCCACTAGCAATTACAGCTTCATTTAGGCGCGGCTTCAACAACCTTTCGTATAGCTTTCCTGCAGTGTCCAGCATGCAAAGTGGTCTATATGCAGATGGAGTGTTTGGGTCTCCTTTGCCCTTGCTAATGAGTACAAGGCGCTGAATCTTCCATATCTTAGGGAACACCCCTTCTTTCAGGCAGTGGTTATACATGTTTAGCATCATTTCTGGACGTTTCAGGACAATTTCCTTAATTACTTCTGCTGGGATGCCGTCAGGGCCTGGAGCCTTATTGGCCTTCAGTCTACGTGCTGCGTCACACAGTTCTTGTTGCGTGAACTGTGGGGTATACCTTACTTCTCCTACGCTTGGTATTTCCTCCGGAATTTCACGTTGTGGAAAAAGTGTGGTTACAATGTTATGCATAGCTTCTGCATTCATTTTACTCAGCGGAGCTTTCGCTGCGAGCTTCCCCATAACTAATTTGTAGCCTGTTCCCCAAGGATTATTGTTTATGTCCTCCCGTAGCTCCTCCCAAAGCTGACTTTTGCTATTAAAGATGGCTTTCTATAGCCTCTTCTTCGCCTCCTTATATTCTATTCGTTCAGATTCTGCGTCGTAGAGTCGTCTTGCTCTGGTATATATCCGTCTTCGTCGAACGCAGTCTCGTCTTGCCTCTGCAATGGTTTCATTCCACCAGTATACTGGTTTCTTCCGGTGTCTGGTCGTTACTATTCTAGGCATAGCCTTGTCACATGCTTCTTTTATTATCCGCATTATCTTCTCTACATTTGCTGAGGCATCTATTGTGTGCTCTATCTCATTTGATCTCCTGTCGATTTCCGCTATTAACGCGGACTTATTCAACTTTTTGCTATTCCATCTTCGGGTGCTAAAGCTTTGTTGATTTGCTTCCTCTCTATTATTTCTGTCCTCTTCATATGAATATGAAATGTACTGATGATCGCTTGCTGTATATGTTTCCAGCACTCTCCAGTTCTTTATCCTGCGCGCAAAACTATCTGTGACCAATGTTATGTCTGGAATTGTACCCTCGCAGCCAGGCCGTCTGAAAGAAGGTACATTTCCAACATTCGCAACAGTTAGTCCTACTCTGGCAGCCATTTGGGAGATCCTCTTGCCCCTAGAGTTTTCTGTTTGCATGCCCCATTCCGGCGATCGCGCGTTAAAATCACCAGCTACTATGATAGGGCCTTGGAAAAGGCGTATCTTGTCCTCTATTTCATCCAGTTTCTTTTGTAAGTCTTCCATACAGTCACTGGGTGTCAGGTAACAGCTGACAAGTGTTAAGTTGTCAAACTGCATCCACGCAAAGCCAATTCCCTTTCCCGTAGTCTTTGGGGCCAGGTGGCTGGACCTCGGGATCCATATAGCCGCAGTGGCAGTTTCGTCCTCACACCAGTATCCAGTAGTCCTACCGGCATATTGTTCGCTTATAATGGCTATATCTACTTCTTGTTCAACGCATATTTGTGGCAGCAGTGCGTCTGCCACTCTTCCTCTATGCATGTTCAATTGTAATATTTTCATTTTACTGTGCTTTCCCGCTCATATAGCATACTTTTGACCCAGCTATATGGTTAGTGGATTTCTTTCCTTCTTCCAAGCAAAGACAACATTTCGGTGGGTTGTTGCACTGTTTCAAGATGTGACCCCTTTCACCACATCGAATACACAAACCCATACCTTTTCTGTCCGGACCTTTGCACTCCCATTTCGTATGTCCAAACGCAAAGCATCTGAAACACCTCTTTTTTTCCTCACAGTGTCTGATTCTGCAGCTCACCCATCCGATTTTAATGCGCTCCAGTTTTAAGAGTTTGTTTGCGTCCTTTACTGGTAGCGATACGAACGCTCTTCTTTGATCACGTGTATTTGGGTTTGTTAGTTGAACCGTGATGTCCACCTCTGCTAATTCCGCTATTTTACTTATAGCAGTGCAAACTTCTTCTTTTGTTGTATAACCTTCAATGTCCCTGATCTCCACTGTTGCCTTGGTTCTCATATCCTTGACCTCTGCGACTTCTCGCAAGGTGTCTTTGACTGCCTCGCAAAATTGTTGTTTTTTGCCCCCTTTTTCTAATTCTAAGAGAATAGCACCCGTTTTTGTCTTTCGGATTGACCGAACAGATACTTCTGTCTGTTCTGGTTTCACCCTCTCTTTAAGACTTTTAAGGACTTCAGCGTAACTGTGTCCATCTGTGGGTTTGACCATGACGGCGTCTCTTCGGTCCTTATAAGTTTTCTGGCGCTTCTTCTTTTTGCCTTTTTGGCCCTCCTTCTTGGATGATTGTGAGCCTTCCGGCTCCTTTCCGGGCGTTTGGATCATGACTTCTGATCTTTTTTCAGCCTTTTGTTTGGTCTCCTTTTGTATTTTTGTTGGCCTTAATCTCTCTGCTGGGCTTGTTGCCGTTCGCTTTTTAGAGACTGCGGGTGTGCATTTGTCTTTTAAAGTGCTTGAAATATTAATGATATCTCTGCTCGTAATTTTTTCTGCCTCAGCCTTCTTCCAGTTCCGTCTGTAGTCAGCCATTACGTCAACAAGCTCTTCCAGCTCCGATACTCCATTCTGGACATCCATGCTGATGTTTCTCTGTCTGGCCATAGCTAATCTAATCTTCCGAAGTGCGCTTCTAAATTTTTCTACTGTTTCTTCTTCCGATGTCCTCATTTTTAATATATATTCCTGTCGAGGCGATCTATATACCGGATTGTCTTTTTGAGAATCCGGGTCTGCTTGACGAGTCCTTTCAAACGCCGTTACAGGTGTCTGGCTAAATTCTTTTACTTTCTTTGCTGCGGTTTCCTCGTTAGAGTGGACTAGCTGCGGAGATCCTACAACTTCGTTTTGTGCAGCGTTTATGCGCGAACTTCTCACCTCCATACGAGTTTCTTTCGTTTTTGATCCCAGTACTTGATGTTCTGATTTTGGTGGGGATCTCACCACCCTTCCGCTGGGGCGAAAAGGATTTATATCTTCGTTGAAATTTTTCGGTGTATTCACTTTTATCTTTTGGGTCCCCGCTTGAAGCCGTTATCTTTGTTCGAAGGTGCAGTTGCCCGTTTCATTGACCCCGAGGGTGCCTTTGCAAGCAGTGAGGTCCTCGCGAGGGTTGACGCAAATCCTTATGAGATATTGCGTACAGAGCCAGGTCAGGCACTAATTAGGAGTCATCTCAACTAAACCTGCACAGCCATACTTGGCTACAAACATTGAGCGTTCTACAAGCCCTGCCAGGGTTTTAACGGGACGGTGGTAGCCCCCGCATTAGCCCGTAAGCCATTTCAGCAGGATATCACTCCTGCTTACTGAGGTCACAGAATACGATAGCTCCCAGCCCATATACGTCTAGGTCCTAATCAGTATATCCATCGTTTTTCAATAACATTGCCGTTCCATCGTCGTGCTAGATTTTGATCACCCCCGGGTATTTTATTTCCCCGGTACCCTTCATGCCTTTCAAAAGCAGAAAGACATGACGAGCGTCCCCAATTCGCCAAATGGGAGGGTCCCGATGGAGGATCTAGCAAACCCCGCACGGGATATTATATTATATTATATTATATTATATTATATTATATTATATTATATTATATTATATTATATTATATTATATTATATTATATTATATTATATTATATTATATTATATTATATTATATTATATTATATTATATTATATTATATTATATTATATTATATTATATTATATTATATTATATTATATTATATTATATTATATTATATTATATTATATTATATTATATTATATTATATTATATTATATTATATTATATTATATTATATTATATTATATTATATTATATTATATTATATTATATTATATTATATTATATTATATTATATTATATTATATTATATTATATTATATTATATTATATTATATTATATTATATTATATTATATTATATTATATTATATTATATTATATTATATTATATTATATTATATTATATTATATTATATTATATTATATTATATTATATTATATTATATTATATTATATTATATTATATTATATTATATTATATTATATTATATTATATTATATTATATTATATTATATTATATTATATTATATTATATTATATTATATTATATTATATTATATTATATTATATTATATTATATTATATTATATTATATTATATTATATTATATTATATTATATTATATTATATTATATTATATTATATTATATTATATTATATTATATTATATTATATTATATTATATTATATTATATTATATTATATTATATTATATTATATTATATTATATTATATTATATTATATTATATTATATTATATTATATTATATTATATTATATTATATTATATTATATTATATTATATTATATTATATTATATTATATTATATTATATTATATTATATTATATTATATTATATTATATTATATTATATTATATTATATTATATTATATTATATTATATTATATTATATTATATTATATTATATTATATTATATTATATTATATTATATTATATTATATTATATTATATTATATTATATTATATTATATTATATTATATTATATTATATTATATTATATTATATTATATTATATTATATTATATTATATTATATTATATTATATTATATTATATTATATTATATTATATTATATTATATATTATATTATATTATATTATATTCCGTGTGGAGTTATTCCAGTCTCCCATCGGACGCGTCCCCAGGTGGCGGATAGGGGAACTCTCGGCTGATCTTCAAATCTGCAGGGAAGGTGGCAATTAAAATACCACCCGCGGACCAAAATCCTAGACAGCTGTTTCACCACGCCTGGTGCGGCTGAAGAAGACGGAAAATGGAACGTTTTTGGCTTACGAATATGTCTCACGATCCTGATCCGACTGCCATGGGCTGACGGATGCAGTATTCCAACACCTTATTATGTAGGAGTGACATCCGCTGAAACGGCTGGTGGGCTAATGCTGCAGCCGCCCCCGTCCCGTTAAAACTGTAGCGAGGCTCTGAGTACGTTCTACATGCGTCGCCGCCGAGGTGGCCGTACAGGTGCAGTTGAGAATGACTCCTGCTTTTTTGCGCCGAGATCCTGGCTCTGAACACAGGTACTCATAAGGCCCTGTGTCAACCCTTGCGTGGACCTCACTGATTTCAAAGGGACCCACGGGGATCGTTTGAGGCGACTGTACAAACGCGTAAGGATAGCGGCTCAGAGCGGGGACCCAACAAAGATGAATACAAATAATAATAATAACAACAAATTTAGACAGACAGTTGAGAAGACGAACGAAAACGCGAGCGAAAAGACGAACGGAGAAAAAAATCGAAGGGAGGATTAAGAAGATTAACGAGCGCGGCGCGACACCGGATGCAGCCTTTCGAAGAAGCAGCCTGTTGGCTAGATCGCCACCTGCTAAATGCGAAACGCCCGTAAACACGGCATCGGGCAATGCGACGCGTGCTATCAGTATGGATGCTGAGACTTCATCCAATGCACCTGCTCGACTCCGGACGAACACCGGCACCGATAAGGGAAGTACTCCCAATGCCAACACCGGAGACCCCAAAGAGACGGTGCGAATCACACCGACCAGCACCTACGCATCACGAGCGGCTCTAACTGCTGTCACTCCAGCAGGTGAGGACACCCTTCGCACAGCACGTGCAGTCCAAAAGGGGGGCGTGACAGGTAATTCAACAGGCAGCTCGCCTCGACTGGAGCTAATCCAGAAGATGCGAAAGATGGAAGAAGAAGCGATTATGCAATGCAAATCGTTAATAAGCAACATGCAACAAGTCTTCAACCGGCAGAAGAACATCAGCATTGATGTCAAGACCGGGGTTGCCAAAATGTCCGAGCTGCTGGATGTCACGCTAAATTATAGGCGCGCGTGGAAGAAGGCGGAAGAGGAACGGTCGTTTTCGAATTGACGCGATGTGGGCGTTACACGGCAGACTGAACGCGATTCAACCCCTGTGACGGCGAACCCTAAAAGAACAGCCACTAGCCCTGCAATGCCCGAAAAAAGCAAGAAGGCTAGATCGAAAGAGCCCAGTGGGAACACAGTTGAGCTCCCTCAAGGGGGAGAAGAAAATTGGCGAACCGTCACTAAAAGGGGAGGAAAAATAAGACGAAAAAGAAACCGGTCGAACCGAACAGAAAGAAGAACGAGCGGCAACAGCGAGCGAAATCGGAAGCGGTAATAATTAAACCCGCAGCGGGTCACAGCTACGCGGAAGTTCTAAAAGATCTGCGCGATAAAATAAAGACGGACGACTCGGTTAGCATAAAGACGGTTAGGAAAACGCAGACCGGAGCCATCCTCCTTGAACTCGGAAAAGGGCAACAGGTTAGGCCGGATTTCGTTCAACAGCTGAGGAGTACCATAAGAGATACAGCCTCCGTCGTGGAACTAAAGCCAAAGGCGACTATCGAGATAAGAGATCTCGATTCGCTTACACTTAAGGAGGAGGTAGAAATAGCAGCCCAGAAGCTGCTCAGCAACCCAGGGGAGCAGATCCAGACAAGGATCACCGCACCCAATGTGAGAGAGCAGGTACGAGCCTTCCTCACCCTGTCAGCTGAAAGCGCGGCAAAACTCCTTGAGGTTGGCTATATAAAGATTGGGTGGGTCCGAGCGAGGATGCGATTGTGCGATGACGTTAGGAGGTGCTATCGATGTCTTGGAACAGGACACGTACAGACAAATTGTTCAGGTTTAGACAGGAGGAACACTTGTATTAGGTGTGGGGGGTCGGGACACAAAATGAAGGACTGTAACGAAACCCCCAAATGTGTCCACTGCGCGGATGCAAAACGCGACCGGACTGACCATCTTCCGGGATCGAAAAGATGCCCACTGGTCAGGAAAAGATGAATGTGCTTCAAGCAAATATGCACAGAAGTCGGACGACAGACGCTCTGATCGAGCAAATTGCCGCTGAAAATAGGGTAGACGCCGTCATTATTTGCGAACAATATAGACGTATACCCCGAGGGTCCTGGTACGAAGATGAAACAGGCACGGCTGCTCTGTGGCTACCTAGCGGCAGTAAGCTCGCGGTCACGCAGCTCGGGGGAGGCCACTGTTACACGTACGTTCGGACGAGACAATACACGCTAATGAGCTGCTACCTTACCCCTAGTTATAGCATAGGCCAGTTCAGGACAAAACTAGACCTGATCGAGGATAGGGTTAGGGAAATAGGCGGACCGTTTATAGTAGCGGGTGATTTCAATGCCAGGGCTGTAGAATGGGGGGACCGGACAACGAACTCACGCGGAAGAAACATTTTAGACATGGCTGCTAGGTTAGGTTTGATAGTGGCAAATACCGGTAATGCCACTACTTTCAGGAGGCCGGGATGCGAACACACCACCCCAGACATCACTTTGGTGTCCGAGAGCTTGGCTACAAGCGTTGAAGGGTGGAGAGTGTTGGAAGACTTCACTGGTAGCGATCACCAGTATATTACCTTCCGGACCACGGAAAGGACGAACTCTGACCAGACGCCAAGAAGGAGAGGCACACGCAAGTGGAATGCAACTAAGCTGAACCACGAAAGATTTCTAAGCAATTTTGACGGGGTCTCAGCTGCGCACACCATGAGTGATGCTGACTCCATGGCAATGACATTGAGGCAGCGCATAGCTCAAAGCTGCGAGGCATCCATGCCACGTGTAGCGCAGCAGTCTAAAAGACAGGCTGCGTACTGGTGGACGCCAGAAATAGCTGAGCTCAGACGAACCTGCCTTCGTAACAGAAGAAGATACACCAGAGCCAGGCGAAATGGCGAGGCAACCATGGTAGCCGAAGAATTCAGACAAAGCCGAAAAGCATTGAAATGGGCGATTATTAGAAGCAAGAAGTCGAAATGGGAAGAACTTCGGAACGATCTGAACAGCAACCCCTGGGGACTCGGCTATAAGATCGTTACGAGGAAGCTAAACGCTAACCATGCTGCTCCGCATATAGGGAACGATATCAACCACATCGTGGATAACTTGTTTCCCACGCACCCTCCACTGCACGATGAACGCGAAGTCCTTGCTGATGGGATGCCCACGCCCTTCACTGAAGAAGAGCTAAAAATCGCGGCTGGAAGCCTTAAGAGGGGTAAAGCCCCCGGGCCTGATGGAATACCAGCGGAGACACTCACACTTTTAGCCGAAAATCGGCCAGATGCTCTGCTCGAAGTGTACAACGCTTGTATAGCCCAAGGCACTTTTCCCAAAGAGTGGAAAAGACAAAAGCTCATGCTGATTAGCAAGGGAAGAGGCGACCCAACGCAACCATCAGCTTACCGACCTCTATGCATGCTAGATAGCACCGGCAAACTCTTGGAGAAGCTTCTGCAACGCAGATTAGCAGAATCCATAGAGGCAGCCGGAGGACTATCGGAGAGGCAGCACGGCTTTCGACCCGGAAGATCGACTCTTGGTGCTATTGGGGATGTAGTCAGAAGTTTCGAGAACGCACAGAACGGACGCTCCTACCCGAAACATATAATCGTTCTCGCAACACTCGATGTACGTAACGCTTTTAATAGCTTACGATGGGCAAATGTTATCCAGGCATTGCGGGAAAGATTCCGCATACCTGTATATCTTATGAGAATTCTCCAGAGTTATCTTAGGGACCGTACACTCATATACGACACACCAGACGGACAGAGAGTTAGAACAATCACATCGGGGGCAGCCTAGGGACCCGTTCTTGGTCCTGACCTCTGGAATCTAAGCTATGACGAGATATTAGGAATAGATATGCCAGAAGACACACACCTTGTAGGGTACGCGGACGACATAGCGGCGGTCATTTCGGCACGGGACGCGGACGACGCTAAGAGAAAATTAAACCAAGTTATGATAAGGACTCGAGCATGGCTCGAGGACCATGGGCTTGAACTTGCAGTAGACAAGACTGAAGTAATCATGATGACACGGGGGCATATGCCTCTAGAAATTAGCATGCCGGTAGAAGACATGCTCGTAGTGACGAAAAGGGCGATAAAATATCTGGGCGTACAAATCGATAACAGGCTCACTTATTGGGCCCAGATTAAACATGCGGCTGCAAAGGCAGCAAAAGTTTCAGGCATGTTGAGCAGGCTAATGGCAAACATTGGCGGGCCCACACAGAGCAAGAGGAGGCTGATTATGGCAGCCACAAATTCTATACTGCTATATGGCAGCGAAATTTGGGGCAATGCACTGAGAGCAAAGTCTAAGCGTAAGGCTCTAGAAGAAGTCCAACGCACAACCGCACTCAGAATCGCCTCAGCCTACCGTACAGTTTCAGGCGCGGCGGTTTTCGTAATAAGTGGTGAGATTCCGGTTGATCTCCAGGCGCGCGAACGGAAAGAGGCATGGGACTCTAGGGGGGCGGAAATTAATATTAGTGCTGCAGAGCGGAGATCTGGAACCATCCAACGATGGTAAAGCAGATGGAACGCAGAACAGTCCGGTAGATGGACGAAAAGGCTCATTCCTAACATAGGAAAGTGGACTCAAAGGAAATTTGGGGAGATTAACTACTTCCTGACCCAGTTCCTTTCAGGTCATGGATACTTCCGGAAGTATCTACATCGTATGGGCAAAACAGGTAATTCCAGTTGCATCTACTGCGATGCAACAAACGACGATGCAGAACACACTTTTTTCAACTGCATCAGATGGAATACTGAGCGAATCGCATTAAGAGAGCAGATTGGCGTTTTTCACCCCTGCCAACATAGTTGACAGAATGCTTGAAAACACATGGAATGCTGTGAGTAAATACATCGAGTATGTCTTAAGAAGAAAGAAAAGAGACCTCGATGCACGGCAAAATGAGTCCCCATCAACGGAGACTCAGCAAGAATGAGCCAGCAGCATGAAAATGACGGACCCAGACGTGGGTGTTACGAGCAAAGTCCTTCTTGGAGGATGAAGTTTCTGCGCCTTCTTGAAGTAATGTAGAAAACAGTCCCGGGAAGGCATCCCACCAGAAACGGAGGAGGGAGTTTTTTAGTGGAAAACACCACTCAACGCAGTCGACGACGGTCACTGTAAGTGCGAAGGCATTTTCAACCCTACCTCGCCCGTCAAAAAAAAAAAATATTATATTATATTATATTATATTATATTATATTATATTATATTATATTATATTATATTATATTATATTATATTATATTATATTATATTATATTATATTATATTATATTATATTATATTATATTATATTATATTATATTATATTATATTATATTATATTATATTATATTATATTATATTATATTATATTATATTATATTATATTATATTATATTATATTATATTATATTATATTATATTATATTATATTATATTATATTATATTATATTATATTATATCATATTATATTATATTATATTATATTATATTATATTATATTATATTATATTATATTATATTATATTATATTATATTATATTATATTATATTATATTATATTATATTATATTATATTATATTATATTATATTATATTATATTATATTATATTATATTATATTATATTATATTATATTATATTATATTATATTATATTATATTATATTATATTATATTATATTATATTATATTATATTATATTATATTATATTATATTATATTATATTATATTATATTATATTATATTATATTATATTATATTATATTATATTATATTATATTATATTATATTATATTATATTATATTATATTATATTATATTATATTATATTATATTATATTATATTATATTATATTATATTATATTATATTATATTATATTATATTATATTATATTATATTATATTATATTATATTATATTATATTATATTATATTATATTATATTATATTATATTATATTATATTATATTATATTATATTATATTATATTATATTATATTATATTATATTATATTATATTATATTATATTATATTATATTATATTATATTATATTATATTATATTATATTATATTATATTATATTATATTATATTATATTATATTATATTATATTATATTATATTATATTATATTATATTATATTATATTATATTATATTATATTATATTATATTATATTATATTATATTATATTATATTATATTATATTATATTATATTATATTATATTATATTATATTATATTATATTATATTATATTATATTATATTATATTATATTATATTATATTATATTATATTATATTATATTATATTATATTATATTATATTATATTATATTATATTATATTATATTATATTATATTATATTATATTATATTATATTATATTATATTATATTATATTATATTATATTATATTATATTATATTATATTATATTATATTATATTATATTATATTATATTATATTATATTATATTATATTATATTATATTATATTATATTATATTATATTATATTATATTATATTATATATTATATTATATTATATTATATTATATTATATTATATTATATTATATTATATTATATTATATTATATTATATTATATTATATTATATTATATTATATTATATTATATTATATTATATTATATTATATTATATTATATTATATTATATTATATTATATTATATTATATTATATTATATTATATTATATTATATTATATTATATTATATTATATTATATTATATTATATTATATTATATTATATTATATTATATTATATTATATTATATTATATTATATTATATTATATTATATTATATTATATTATATTATATTATATTATATTATATTATATTATATTATATTATATTATATTATATTATATTATATTATATTATATTATATTATATTATATTATATTATATTATATTATATTATATTATATTATATTATATTATATTATATTATATTATATTATATTATATTATATTATATTATATTATATTATATTATATTATATTATATTATATTATATTATATTATATTATATTATATTATATTATATTATATTATATTATATTATATTATATTATATTATATTATATTATATTATATTATATTATATTATATTATATTATATTATATTATATTATATTATATTATATTATATTATATTATATTATATTATATTATATTATATTATATTATATTATATTATATTATATTATATTATATTATATTATATTATATTATATTATATTATATTATATTATATTATATTATATTATATTATATTATATTATATTATATTATATTATATTATATTATATTATATTATATTATATTATATTATATTATATTATATTATATTATATTATATTATATTATATTATATTATATTATATTATATTATATTATATTATATTATATTATATTATAGATAGAAGATAGATTAAATATGAACGTCCCGTTATTTACACAGGAAGAGCTCCAAACAGCTGCTCGTAACCTAAAGAATAACAAAGCACCAGGTCCGGATGGAGTTCCATCAGAAGTCTTGAAAGAAATAGCGCAAAACAACCCCCAAATGTTGCTGAAAATGAACAATAGCTGCCTAGAAGAAGGAGTGTTCCCAAATATTTGGAGAAAACAGAACCTTGTACTAATCAGTAAAGGAAAAGGAGATCCAGAATTACCATCTTCATACAGACCATACTAGATACAGCAGGCAAATTATTAGAACGACTGTTAAAGCCTCGAATTGAAAAAGCTATTCAAGCAGCAGGTAGCTTATCGAAGAGACAACATGGATTCCGCCCAAGAAAATCTACAATAGGAGCCCTTAAAGACGTAGTAGACGCAGTTGAAGCTACACAACTGAGAAATCATTACTCCAGACCATTAGTCCTCTTAGCCACCTTAGACGTAAAGAATGCGTTTAACAGCCTTAGATGGACAGACGTATTGCACGCTCTTAAGACTAACTTCAATTTACCTGAATACCTAATGAAAATAATAAGGAACTACCTTAAAGGCAGAGTACTAATATATAATACGAACACAGGCAAGAGAAAAATGAAGATAACCTCAGGAGCAGCGCAGGGCTCTATATTAGGACCTGACCTATGGAATGCCAGCTACGATGGAGTATTTAAACATGACCTATGGAATGCCAGCTACGATGGAGTATTTAAACAAGAAATGCCTGAAGGAACATTTTTAGTGGGCTATGCGGACGACATAGCAGCTGTTATCACAGCGAGAAATACTGAAGAAGCTCAGCGCAGGTTGCGACAAGTGATGTTAAGAACCAGGAGTTGGTTAGATGCACACGGGCTACAACTCTCTTGAGGTTAACATGCATATAGACGAAATAGTATTGCCCACTATTAAATGTATCAATTACCTGGGAGTCAGGCTGGATTCAAAGCTGACTTACTCACAACAGATCCAATATGCAATAAAAAAGCAGCAAAAATAACAATGCAGCTGCGCCGATTAATGGTAAACATCGGGGGTCCACTTCCGAGCAAAAGAAAGCTGCTAATGGAGGCCTGCAACAGCATTCTTTTATACGGCAGCGAAATATGGGCTCAGGTATTAGAAAAAGAAAACAGAGCGAAAAAACTCCTCGCAGTACAAAGAATAGCAGCTTTGCGGGTCTTATCAGCATACCGAACAGTATCTGCACCCGCCGTTTTCGTTATAGCAGCAATGAAACCCATAGACTTACAAGCTGCCGAACGGATGAATATCTACAACGCCAAAATAAATAACGCCCAAGAGATAGAGGCCATAAAGCAGCAAACTACTGCCAAATGGAAAACGCGATGGGAAAATGAAACCCGTGGACGGTGGACTTTCAAATTAATTCCCAATATTACAAAATGGACAAACAGAAAAACCGGAGAAATAAATTATTACATAACGCAGATGTTATCTGGGCACGGATATTTCCGCAAGTACCTACACAAAATGGGTAAGTGCAGCACACCATTCTGCATCTATGAGGAAGAAGAGATAATAGATAACGCGGAACATACGTTCTTTAAATGTAGCTATTGGATGGATTGTCGCACTCAACTAGAAAACCATATTGGCGAATTAACAGCCGAAACTATCATTGACAAAATGATGAGCAGCGAAGAAAATTGGAAGGCAATCGCACGATACATCGAGCACGTTCTCCGCTCAAAAAAGCGTGACTTAGACGCAGCCTAAAACATGGCAATAAGCCTTAAATTGGAGCAGGATCATCGGAAGGGGGGCCTAGACGTGGGCAATACAAGAAGAGGTGTACACATAAGCGCACATAACAAAGGGATCCACCTGGAAGTATTGCTAAGGCGGTGCCCAGGTGGGCAACACATCCCAAGCTGGACAAAGTGGGTTTTTAGCCGGTAACCATTACAAGGAGTCCGGCATACGGCGTGGATGACGATTCACGTAACATGCATAAAGCATTTTCCCATCTTACCCCAAAAAAAAAATATTATATTATATTATATTATATTATATTATATTATATTATATTATATTATATTATATTATATTATATTATATTATATTATATTATATTATATTATATTATATTATATTATATTATATTATATTATATTATATTATATTATATTATATTATATTATATTATATTATATTATATTATATTATATTATATTATATTATATTATATTATATTATATTATATTATATTATATTATATTATATTATATTATATTATATTATATTATATTATATTATATTATATTTTCCCCTATCGGGAATAATTTTCCGCATGAAGTCATTCCACATTCCACACTATTGTAATCGTGAATAATTTCCCCCGAAAAAATTCCACTTAAAACAAAATTCCCCTTATCGTGAATGTTGTTTTTTCGTGCAATATGTGGAATTTTTTCACTGTTTTTTTCACTTTGATTTTGCTTGGGGAATGCATACATCATGTAAGTATTTTTTGTCTAATTAGAAATTTAAGGCTGATAAAAAGTAATTTTAGGACAAAATCGGTAAATAAATTTCAAAGTGACATTCTTCTCAATAAAATGAAAGGTAACAGATCCACTGGCCTTATTTTCGCATTTATTTTACATCATTCACTCGACTTATTTTGAATGGTGATGCCTTTCGTGTAGAAGATGGGCTACATGAAGCGGACTTTCATGTTTCCTTATTTATATGTCTATTATTTTAACCAAAATTTTGGGTAATGACTTTCCAATGTTATGGCAGAAATTTTTTTTAGTCAATTAATACAACCGACGTTTCTTTTCCCTTGGAAATTCTTTTAGAATTGGTACATAAGAATTTTCATAATGTCCTGAGACAAAGAAAAACTACCTTTAATCATAAACCAATCATGTTTAAGTTGTGTGATCGACATGATTTGTTAAGATTAAACTGTCACAATAAAGAAATGCATTTGATAATGAGAAAAGGATACTGGTCGTTGGAAAAAGGTAACGAACTCGAGGCTAAAAAATTCAAAATGATAGAGGGGCATCATGCGGTGTGAAAAGAACTCCGGCTGAAAGAAGTCAATAATAAAATAGAGAAAACCCAAAAATTACTAGAAATTGAAGAAATAAAACTTCGATTATTAGAAAAAAAAACAACTTTAATTTAACAACTATTTTTAAATTATTGCTAATACGTATGTATGTATGTTTGTATTGCTTTATTTCTGCAATATTTCTCTGCACCTTTATGTGTATGTATATCTTTTTATGTGTATGTATATCTTTTATTTTCAAATGTTCATTCAAATTACACTGATAACATATTACACTTTGCACAGCTGTTCAAGTTGTGGAAAAAATTGTTCACGTGAAATTCCCGATAGCAATTTTCTGTTCGGGTGGAATAAAAATTCCACGTGAACAAAAATTTCACTTCTTATTCACGATAGGGGTGATTATATTATATTATATTATATTATATTATATTATATTATATTATATTATATTATATTATATTATATTATATTATATTATATTATATTATATTATATTATATTATATTATATTATATTATATTATATTATATTATATTATATTATATTATATTATATTATATTATATTATATTATATTATATTATATTATATTATATTATATTATATTATATTATATTATATTATATTATATTATATTATATTATATTATATTATATTATATTATATTATATTATATTATATTATATTATATTATATTATATTATATTATATTATATTATATTATATTATATTATATTATATTATATTATATTATATTATATTATATTATATTATATTATATTATATTATATTATATTATATTATATTATATTATATTATATTATATTATATTATATTATATTATATTATATTATATTATATTATATTATATTATATTATATTATATTATATTATATTATATTATATTATATTATATTATATTATATTATATTATATTATATTATATTATATTATATTATATTATATTATATTATATTATATTATATTATATTATATTATATTATATTATATTATATTATATTATATTATATTATATTATATTATATTATATTATATTATATTATATTATATTATATTATATTATATTATATTATATTATATTATATTATATTATATTATATTATATTATATTATATTATATTATATTATATTATATTATATTATATTATATTATATTATATTATATTATATTATATTATATTATATTATATTATATTATATTATATTATATTATATTATATTATATTATATTATATTATATTATATTATATTATATTATATTATATTATATTATATTATATTATATTATATTATATTATATTATATTATATTATATTATATTATATTATATTATATTATATTATATTATATTATATTATATTATATTATATTATATTATATTATATTATATTATATTATATTATATTATATTATATTATATTATATTATATTATATTATATTATATTATATTATATTATATTATATTATATTATATTATATTATATTATATTATATTATATTATATTATATTATATTATATTATATTATATTATATTATATTATATTATATTATATTATATTATATTATATTATATTATATTATATTATATTATATTATATTATATTATATTATATTATATTATATTATATTATATTATATTATATTATATTATATTATATTATATTATATTATATTATATTATATTATATTATATTATATTATATTATATTATATTATATTATATTATATTATATTATATTATATTATATTATATTATATTATATTATATTATATTTTTTTTTTTTGGCGGAAAGGAAGGAAAAATGCATTACTGCATGCACGGAGTCGTCACTGACCGTGTTATGTCGGGCTCTCCAGGAAAAAACTGGTATACCGACTAAAAAACCTCCTTATTTCCTCTTCTAGGAAAGTGATTCCACCCCGGGACCGCTGTGATGCATTACTTTAGGGTGGTTTCCTCTTGGCTGAGATTTCAGCCCTCATCTCAAATTTGGCCTGCGTCCAGGTCCCCGCCTTGCTAGTTCGTATCTAGTCAGCTGCTTCTAGGTCAGGTTTCTTCTCCATGAGAATGCGTTTGCAGTACTTAGCTACTGCTTGCCAGCAAGTCCTATTTTGTGTCATACGGTACACAATGGATTCAATACTCATTTCTCCTATTTGGTTCTCAATTTCCTGGCGTTTGTCGGCCCATTTATGACACTTAAAAAATGTGTGTTCAGCATCATCGTTCATATCTCCTTCTTCGTATAAGCAGTACGGCGTGCTGCACTTGCCGATATTGTGCACATATTTCCTGAAGTACCCGTGGCCGGTCATCATTTGAGTCAGGTAGTAGTTTACCTCTCCGTCTCTCCTTTCTAGCCAGTTATTTATGTTTGGAATAAGTCTCTTCGTCCATCTGGCCGTATCTTCCTCGTTCCATCTTACCTGCCATCTTTGAAGGGTCTCTTGTCTTAGAATCTCCTTGTCCCTTTGTTCGAGGCCGTCTGTCTGTTTCTTTATCCATAGCTTCTCCCTTTCTCGTATTTGCAAGTCTATTGGGATCGTTCCAGCTATAACAAGAATCGCTGCTGTTGAGACAGTGCGGTAAGCGGAAGCAATCCTTATAGCAGATGTTCTCTGTACAGACAGTAGGGCCTTCGTTCGCTTTCCATTTAGTTCCCTGCCCCAGATTTCACTACCGTAGAGAAGAATGCTATTGCTTGTCTCCATTAGCAGCTTTCTCTTATTTTGTCGCGGGCCTCCTATATTTGCCATTAAGCGGCCTAGCTGCGTCGTAACCTTTGCAGCTTTGCTTGCTGCATGTTGAACTTGATTTGAAAATGTCATCTTAGGGTCAAGTCGGATGCCGAGGTAGTTTACGCATCTCTTTGTTCGTATCGGTACGTCCCCGATGTTGATGTCTATTTCGAGAGGTATGTTCTTTCTGGTTAAAAGAACTAGTTCCGTCTTCTGGATCGCCAGCTGCAGGTTATGTGCATCAAGCCATGCTTTCGTCCTAATCATGACCTGCTTGAGTTTACTTGTTGCCTCCTCTGTATCTCTGGCCTTTATTACAGCCGCTATGTTGTCGGCGTAGCCAACTAGAAAGGTGTCCTGCGGCATTTCAATCTTCAGTATATCGTCATAACTAATGTTCCACAGGTCTGGGCCCAAGATTGATCCTTGCGCGGCCCCGGATGTAAGTGGGATTTTCCTCTGTCCCTCCTTCGTATTATATATAAGCTCTCTGTCTTTGAAGTAGCTTCTTATCACTCGCGAGAGATATGTCGGTATACGGAAGCAAGTCTCTAAAGCTTGGATAACGTCGGGCCACCTTAGGCTATTAAAAGCGTTTTTCACATCCAGTGTTGCCAGAAGAACGACTTGTCTGCTGTAATGATTTTTCTGCTGGGCGGCGTAGAAAGCATCGACGACATCTTTTAATGCTCCGATGGTAGATCTTCCTGGTCTGAAGCCATGTTGCCTTTCTGAGAGTCCTCCTCCGGTAGATATGGCGTTCAGTAGCCTAGGTTTTAGAAGTCTTTCGAAAAGTTTGCCTGCTGTGTCGAGCATACATAGTGGTCGGTATGCTGATGGCGAGTTCGGGTCACCCTTCCCCTTCTGATAAGCACCAGTTGCTGTAGCTTCCAAGCTTTTGGGAAAAGACCTTCTATGAGGCACTTGTTGTACATATCTAAAAGTATTTGTGGCCGCTTTTCGGCTATGTACTTGATCACCTCCGCCGGTATACGGTCTGGTCCAGGCGCCTTCTTAGGTTTTAGTTTTCCAGCAGCTGTTTCCAGTTCTTGCGCGGTGAACAACGGGTTGTCTATACTTCTATCAACCGGAATCTCATTTGTCGGGAAAAGGAACATTACAATGTTTTCCATTTCTTCTGCGTTCATCAGGGGTGTCGGCGTTCTGATCCCCATCTTCTCCTTGACTATTTTGTAACCCGTACCCCATGGATTTGTGTTTATATCTTCCCGCAGTTGTTCCCATAGCCTTCTTTTGCTTTCAAAAATTTCCCTTTGCAGTTTCCTTTTCGCAAGTTTGTATGCGTTTTTTTCACTTACGGCCTCGCCTCTCCGTTTAGCTCTGGTGTACTTCCTTCTGTATCTGCAGCAGTCGCTTCTCGCTCTTGCAATCTCCTCGTTCCACCAGTAAACTTCTTTTCTCCCTCGGTTGTTTCGTCCAATCCTGGGCATCGCTTTGTCACATCCTTCCTTAATTATTTGCATGACTTTCTCGACGGTCGTGGAGGCGTTTGTAATACCTGGTATCCTTTCGATTTTGTCATCGATTTCTGTCATTAGTGCTGCTGTGTCCAGTTTTTTGCTATTCCATCTCTGTGTGGTTGTGATCTGTCGCCCTGCGTTTGCGCTGTTAACGTTTCCAGTTAGAGCTGAATACGAAATGTATTGGTGATCGCTGCCTATGTAGGTTTCGAGGACCTTCCAGTCTGTTATTCTGTGTGCGATTTTTTCTGTAACCAGTGTGATGTCTGGTATTGTGCCCCTGCAGCCAGGCCGTCTAAATGTGGGTACATCTCCTACGTTCGCTGCCAGAATTCTCAGTTTGGCCATCATTTGAATAACACCTCTTCCTCTGGAGTTTGTTGTTTCCATGCCCCATTCAGCTGCTCTGGCATTGAAATCGCCTGCCACTATGAGATTTCCTCCGATCTCTCGGCCAAAGTGCTCGATATCATCCAGTTTTTTCAGGAAATCTTCTATGTGGTCACTGGGCGTTAGGTAGCAGCTAATGTCTGTTACGTCTTCAAAATGAGTCCATGTGAAGCAACTTCCCTTTCCGTACTTCTTTGGTGTAAGTTTTCCCAGTTGTGGTATCCATATTGCTGATGTTTTAGCGTCGTCTTCGATCCATAGACCGGTTTGCTTCATGCTGTGCTGTTCGCTGATAACTGCTATGTCCGCTCCTTGTTCCATCATCACCTGTGGCAGGAGTGCATCTGCCACTTTTCCCCTGTGCATGTTTGCTTGTAGGATCTTCACTGTGCCCTTTTGTTTGCTGAGCAGCCTCTCGATCCCGGTAGGTGGTCCAAAAGGGTTCTACCTTCTGCCAAGCATATACAGCATTTCGCAGGGTTATTGCACTGCTTCAAAAAGTGGCCACTTTCGCCACATTTTATACATAACCCCGCCCCTTTTCTGTCGGGCCCGATGCATTTCCACTGAGTGTGCCCAACTCCGAAGCATTTAAAGCAACGTTTCAGCTCTTCTCTGTACTTGATTCTGCAGTTCGTCCATCCGACTTTTATACGCTCTGTCTTTAATAAGCTGTTTGCTCCAGACGTGGGAAGCGAGACAAAAGCTCTTCTTTGGTCACGGAGGTTAGGGTTTGTGATGCGTACCGAGACGTCTTCTTCTGCTGTGTCGGTTGCCTTTGTTATGGCAGTAACAACTTCTTCTATTGTAGAGAAACCATCTATATCTCCTATTTATATTGTGACTTTAGGCTTTAGATCTCTGACGTCCGCCGCTTCCTTCAGTGTGTTCCTTATGGCATCGCAAAATTGCCCAGTATTTACCCCTTTAGCTGTTTTCGTCTTTCGGACTGATCGTACCGCGATATTAGCTTCATCTGGCTTTACATTTTCTCTTAGATTTTTCAGAACCTCAGCGTAACTGTGACCTTCGTTTGGTCTGACGATCACCGCTTCGGATTTCTCCCTTGGTAGTTTGAAACGTGTTTTCTTCTTTGGCGGGTTTCTCGCTTTCTTCGGTGTGTTTTTCAGGGTGTTTGACGCTCCTGTTTTGTCGTTTCCTATTCGCGAGGCATCTGCGTTTTTTACGGTCTCGTGTGTGTTTTCTTTCTGTTTTTTGCCTGGCCTTGCTGTTTCAGCAGGGCTTGAAGCACTTCTTTTATTTTGAGGTGTATAGTTGCTATCCGTAGTTGATGACGCTCGGGTACTTTCCTCTATTTTTCTGCTTTTCTCCTTTTCTGATTCCGCTTTCTTCCAGTTTTTTCGATAGTCGCCAAGAACATCAAAAAGCTCTTCCAACTCCGACACCCCGTTTTGTACATCCATGTTAATGTTCTTTTGTCTGGAAATAGCGCATCTTTTTTTTTTTGAGGACGCTAAGGCACCGCTGAATTGTTTCCTCTTCCGAATTCCTCATCTTTGAAATAAATTCCTGTCTTAGGGAAGTCCGTGCATTGTTTCCAATTCTGGTTTCGGGTGTTGTTACTTTCGGCACCTCATGTGTAGTAAGAGGTGTTTGAACATTCCGGTCTTTTTTACTCGCCAAGTTCGGAGTGCCCTCTGTCGTACTTTTTCCCATTTCTTGATGTCCCGGCCTTGGTGGGGATCTCGTCACCTTTCCGCTGGGGCGAAAAGGATTTATATCGCCGTTGTTTTTTTTTTATTGTGTTCATGTTTTTCTTCTGGGTCCCCGCTTGAAGCCGTTATCTTTGTTCGAAGGTGCAGTTGCCCGTATCATTGACCCCGTGGGTGCCTTTGCAAGCAGTGAGGTCCTCGCGAGGGTTGACGCAGATCCTTATGAGATGTTGCGTACAGAGCCAGGTCAGGCACTAATTAGGAGTCATCTCAACTAAACCTGCACAGCCCTACTCGGCTACGAACATTGAGCGTTCTACAAGCCCTGCCAGGGTTTTAACGGGACGGTGGTAGCCCCCGCATTGGCCCGTGAGCCATTTCAGCGCGATATCACTCATGCTTACTGAGGTCACAGAATACGGTAGCTCCCAGTCCATGTTCGTTTAAATCCTAATCAGTATACCCATCGTTATTTAGTGATATTGCCGGTCCATCGTCGTGCTAGATTTTGATCACCCCCGGGTATTTTATTTCCCCGGTACCCTTCATGCCATTCAAAAGCAGAAAGACATGACGAGCGTCCCCAATTCGCCGAATGGGAGGGTCCCGATGGAGGACCTAGCAAACCCCGCACGGGATATTATATTATATTATATTATATTATATTATATTATATTATATTATATTATATTATATTATATTATATTATATTATATTATATTATATTATATTATATTATATTATATTATATTATATTATATTATATTATATTATATTATATTATATTATATTATATTATATTATATTATATTATATTATATTATATTATATTATATTATATTATATTATATTATATTATATTATATTATATTATATTATATTATATTATATTATATTATATTATATTATATTATATTATATTATATTATATTATATTATATTATATTATATTATATTATATTATATTATATTATATTATATTATATTATATTATATTATATTATATTATATTATATTATATTATATTATATTATATTATATTATATTATATTATATTATATTATATTATATTATATTATATTATATTATATTATATTATATTATATTATATTATATTATATTATATTATATTATATTATATTATATTATATTATATTATATTATATTATATTATATTATATTATATTATATTATATTATATTATATTATATTATATTATATTATATTATATTATATTATATTATATTATATTATATTATATTATATTATATTATATTATATTATATTATATTATATTATATTATATTATATTATATTATATTATATTATATTATATTATATTATATTATATTATATTATATTATATTATATTATATTATATTATATTATATTATATTATATTATATTATATTATATTATATTATATTATATTATATTATATTATATTATATTATATTATATTATATTATATTATATTATATTATATTATATTATATTATATTATATTATATTATATTATATTATATTATATTATATTATATTATATTATATTATATTATATTATATTATATTATATTATATTATATTATATTATATTATATTATATTATATTATATTATATTATATTATATTATATTATATTATATTATATTATATTATATTATATTATATTATATTATATTATATTATATTATATTATATTATATTATATTATATTATATTATATTATATTATATTATATTATATTATATTATATTATATTATATTATATTATATTATATTATATTATATTATATTATATTATATTATATTATATTATATTATATTATATTATATTATATTATATTATATTATATTATATTATATTATATTATATTATATTATATTATATTATATTATATTATATTATATTATATTATATTATATTATATTATATTATATTATATTATATTATATTATATTATATTATATTATATTATATTATATTATATTATATTATATTATATTATATTATATTATATTATATTATATTATATTATATTATATTATATTATATTATATTATATTATATTATATTATATTATATTATATTATATTATATTATATTATATTATATTATATTATATTATATTATATTATATTATATTATATTATATTATATTATATTATATTATATTATATTATATTATATTATATTATATTATATTATATTATATTATATTATATTATATTATATTATATTATATTATATTATATTATATTATATTATATTATATTATATTATATTATATTATATTATATTATATTATATTATATTATATTATATTATATTATATTATATTATATTATATTATATTATATTATATTATATTATATTATATTATATTATATTATATTATATTATATTATATTATATTATATTATATTATATTATATTATATTATATTATATTATATTATATTATATTATATTATATTATATTATATTATATTATATTATATTATATTATATTATATTATATTATATTATATTATATTATATTATATTATATTATATTATATTATATTATATTATATTATATTATATTATATTATATTATATTATATTATATTATATTATATTATATTATATTATATTATATTATATTATATTATATTATATTATATTATATTATATTATATTATATTATATTATATTATATTATATTATATTATATTATATTATATTATATTATATTATATTATATTATATTATATTATATTATATTATATTATATTATATTATATTATATTATATTATATTATATTATATTATATTATATTATATTATATTATATTATATTATATTATATTATATTATATTATATTATATTATATTATATTATATTATATTATATTATATTATATTATATTATATTATATTATATTATATTATATTATATTATATTATATTATATTATATTATATTATATTATATTATATTATATTATATTATATTATATTATATTATATTATATTATATTATATTATATTATATTATATTATATTATATTATATTATATTATATTATATTATATTATATTATATTATATTATATTATATTATATTATATTATATTATATTATATTATATTATATTATATTATATTATATTATATTATATTATATTATATTATATTATATTATATTATATTATATTATATTATATTATATTATATTATATTATATTATATTATATTATATTATATTATATTATATTATATTATATTATATTATATTATATTATATTATATTATATTATATTATATTATATTATATTATATTATATTATATTATATTATATTATATTATATTATATTATATTATATTATATTATATTATATTATATTATATTATATTATATTATATTATATTATATTATATTATATTATATTATATTATATTATATTATATTATATTATATTATATTATATTATATTATATTATATTATATTATATTATATTATATTATATTATATTATATTATATTATATTATATTATATTATATTATATTATATTATATTATATTATATTATATTATATTATATTATATTATATTATATTATATTATATTATATTATATTATATTATATTATATTATATTATATTATATTATATTATATTATATTATATTATATTATATTATATTATATTATATTATATTATATTATATTATATTATATTATATTATATTATATTATATTATATTATATTATATTATATTATATTATATTATATTATATTATATTATATTATATTATATTATATTATATTATATTATATTATATTATATTATATTATATTATATTATATTATATTATATTATATTATATTATATTATATTATATTATATTATATTATATTATATTATATTATATTATATTATATTATATTATATTATATTATATTATATTATATTATATTATATTATATTATATTATATTATATTATATTATATTATATTATATTATATTATATTATATTATATTATATTATATTATATTATATTATATTATATTATATTATATTATATTATATTATATTATATTATATTATATTATATTATATTATATTATATTATATTATATTATATTATATTATATTATATTATATTATATTATATTATATTATATTATATTATATTATATTATATTATATTATATTATATTATATTATATTATATTATATTATATTATATTATATTATATTATATTATATTATATTATATTATATTATATTATATTATATTATATTATATTATATTATATTATATTATATTATATTATATATTATATTATATTATATTATATTATATTATATTATATTATATTATATTATATTATATTATATTATATTATATTATATTATATTATATTATATTATATTATATTATATTATATTATATTATATTATATTATATTATATTATATTATATTATATTATATTATATTATATTATATTATATTATATTATATTATATTATATTATATTATATTATATTATATTATATTATATTATATTATATTATATTATATTATATTATATTATATTATATTATATTATATTATATTATATTATATTTTTTTTTTTTTTTTTTTTTTTTGGGGGGAAGGGTAGGAAAAAATGCGTTACGCATCTAACGAGAATCGTCATTCATCGTCGTATGCCGGACTCCTAAAAAGTTTACCGGCTAAAAACCCCCCTTATATCTCTTGGGATATGTTTACCACCTCGGTACCGCTCTCGCATTGCTTCAAGGTGGATCCCTTTTTTCTGTTCTCAGAACATACATATCTGCTGTGCCTGCGTCCAGGCCCCCGTTTTTTGTTACCCCTTTGGGTCTATCTTTTTTATTTTTATTTTTATTTTGCTTCTCTCGTCATCGTTGCTCTCTATGCCAGATCAATGTCACGCTTTTTTGTGCGTAGTACGTATTCAACGAACCTTGCCGCTGCCTTCCAGTTTTCTTCGCTCTCGACCATTTTATCTCAATGTTTTCGGCTGTAATTTCTCCTATTTGGGTTTCTACTTCCCTCCGAGCCTCAGACCAGTGGCAACATTTAAAAAACGTGTGCTCAGCATCGTCTACCTTCTTTTCTGCCTCATAAATGCAAAAGGGTGAATTACACTTTCCCATTTTATGCAGGAACTTCCGGAAGTAGCCGTGTCCAGATAACATCTGTGTTATGTAGTAATTTACATCTCCATTTCGCCTGTTCACCCATTTTTCTATGTGTGGGATGAGTCTGAAAGTCCATCTGCCATGTGTGTCATTTCTCCAGCGTGTTTGCCACTTCTCTTGTGTTTCTCGTTTTATGGCGTCTATTGCTAACGCTGCTTGAGAGTTGTTTTCCCTAGTATTAAATATTTTCATCCGCTCTACCGCTTGCAGATCTATGGGGCTCATTCCAGCTATTACAAGAACAGCGGATGCGGACACGGTACGATATGCTGATGTTACACGTAGTGCCGCCGTTCTCTGTACTGACAATAGTGTGTTTGCCCTGCGCTTGGTTTCCAATGTCTTAGCCCATATTTCGCTTCCGTATAAGAGGACGCTGTTACAGGCCTCCATTAGAAGTTTCCGTTTGCTTGGCAGTGGTCCACCGATATTTGCCATTAGTCGGCTGAGTTGTGATGTTATTCTCGCTGCTTTTGTTGTCGTGTATTGGATTTGACTGGAGTATGTCAGTTTTGAATCCAATCTTACTCCCAGATAGTTGACCCACCTTTTTGTGAGTAGTGTTACGTCTTCTTTCCGCATTTCTATTTCGATGGGAATTTGTCGTTTAGTGAGTAACAGCAGCTCTGTTTTGTGCATTGCCAGTTGCAGACCGTGTGAGTCCAACCAGCTCTTGGTTCTTATCATTACTTGCCGCAATCTGCGTTCTGCAATTTCCGTGCTTCTTGCTTTTATAACGGCTGTAATGTCGTCTGCATATCCGACAAGGAAAGTGTCCTCAGGCATTTCTATTTTGAATATTTCATCGTAGCTAGCGTTCCAGAGATCAGGTCCTAGTATGGATCCTTGAGCGGCTCCGGAGGTGACCCTCATTTTCCTAGTGCCCCTGCTTGTATTGTAAACAAGTACTCTATCCTTCAGGTAGTTCCTGATCATTCTCATGAGATACTGTGGTAAATTAAAATTTCTCTCAAGAGCGTGTAGAACATCTATCCATCTAAGGCTGTTAAATGCATTTTTTACGTCCAGAGTAGCTAGGAGTACCACTGGTCTGCTGAAGTGGTTCCTTTGTTGGGCGGCTGCGACAACTTCTACAACGTCTTTTAGAGCTCCTATTGTAGATTTTCCTGGCTGGAAACCGTGTTGCCTCCTTGATAGACCTCCCGCGATAGTAATGGATTCATTAAGTCGGGGCTTTATGAGTCGCTCAAGCAACTTCCCAGCGGTGTCCAGCATACAAAGTGGTCTGTATGAGGATGGCAACCCTGGATCTCCCTTCCCTTTATCGATAAGTACTAATCTTTGTTCTTTCCAGGGATTTGGGAATACACCTTCTCTTAAGCAGCTGTTATACATCTTCAGTAGTAGCTGAGGTCGGTTTTCCGCTATCTCTTTTATTACTTCGGCTGGGATGCCGTCTGGCCCAGGCGCTTTTTTGTTTTTTAGACCGCGAGCGGCTATTTGAATTTCTTCATATGTGAATGGAGGGACGTTGATAGTTCGTTCGACTTCTGCTTCATCTTCCCTGGCGTCGTGCTTTGGAAAGAGCGTCTTTACTATGTTTAGCATAGTTTCGTCGTCCATATCCTGCGCAGAGTTCTTCATGCCAAGCTTCTTCATAACTATCTTGTAACCGAGACCCCAGGGATCTCGATTTATATCCTCTCTCAGTTCTTCCCATTTCTCCTTCTTACTCTTATTATATTATATTATATTATATTATATTATATTATATTATATTATATTATATTATATTATATTATATTATATTATATTATATTATATTATATTATATTATATTATATTATATTATATTATATTATATTATATTATATTATATTATATTATATTATATTATATTATATTATATTATATTATATTATATTATATTATATTATATTATATTATATTATATTATATTATATTATATTATATTATATTATATTATATTATATTATATTATATTATATTATATTATATTATATTATATTATATTATATTATATTATATTATATTATATTATATTATATTATATTATATTATATTATATTATATTATATTATATTATATTATATTATATTATATTATATTATATTATATTATATCATATTATATTATATTATATTATATTATATTATATTATATTATATTATATTATTTTATATTATATTATATTATATTATATTATATTATATTATATTATATTATATTATATTATATTATATTAAATTTTTTTTTTTAAGGAGGTAAAAATGCATTACTGCATTCACAGTGGGTTGTTCCCATCTGTGATATGTCGGGCTCCCCTTATAGGTATACCGACTAAAAAACCTCCTTTCTCCGGGAAATAATCCCCACTCCGGGACCGCGTTAGCATTACTTCGAAGTGGATTCCCAATGGCTGACTATCAGCCACCCTGCTTAATGTAGCCTACTTTTAGGTTGTCGTGTACATAGACGCATTTTTCAGTCATCCTGCAGCGTCTAACAAAGGTTTCTTCGACCTTAATATTGTTTCGCAGTACTTCACAACTGCTCGCCATTTGGTCGCATCAGATATCATATTGTCCACAATGTTTTCCACCATGAGTGGTCCTGTAACGGCTTCCAACTCTTCACGGTGTACTGTCCATCGCGAACACTTGAAAAAAGTGTGCTCAGCATCATCCTCAATATCTTCGTTTTCGTACAAGCAAAACGGATTGTCGCATTTCTTCATTTTGTGGAGATATTTTCGGAAGTATCCATGACCTGACAACATCTGAGTCAAGTAGTAGTTTACATCCCCGAAACGTCTATTCACCCACTTCTCTATATTTGGAATGAGTCTTGCGGTCCACCTGCCTTTCGTGCTAGTGTCCCACCTGTCCTGCCAACTATGCATGATCTCCTGCTGTATGTTGTTATCGTTTTCGGGATCTATGCTGTTAATATGTCTCATCGTCCATAGCTTTCTTCGTCCTAATATTTGTAGATCAATTGGTATCATTCCTGATATCACTAGAACCGCGCATGCTGACACCGTCCGATATGCAGATATCACTCGTAGCGCTGCTGTTCTTTGTACGACCAATAGTTTGTTCGCCCTTTTCCTCACTTTCATTTGCTCGCCCCAAATCTCGCTTCCGTAAAGAAGGATACTGTTGCTAGCCTCCATTAGAAGCTTTCGTTTGCTTTGTACTGGTCCACCTACGTTTGCCATTAGTCGGCTAAGCTGTCCTGTTATCCTGGATGCCTTGTTCACAGCATAATTAATCTGATCCGAGTATGTCAGTTTGCAATCAAGTCTTATTCCTAAATAGTTTACAGATTTTTTTGTGCATACTATCAGGTCTTCAATATTAACATCTATCTCCACTGGTATATGACGCCTGGTGAGAATGAGGAGTTCAGTCTTGTGCGCTGCCAGCTGCAGGCCGTGCTCATCTAACCAAGCCTTGGTTCTTATCATAACTTGTCTCAGCTTCCGTTTGGCTTCCTCTATATTTCTGGCCTTAATAACTGCGGCTATGTCGTCCGCATATCCTACTAGGTAAGTGTCCTGTGGCATTTCTATACTAAATATTCCATCGTAGCTTATATTCCACAAGTCTGGTCCCAATATGGACCCCTGTGCAGCGCCTGATGTTATTTGTATCTTTTTCTGACCCTCCGTTGTGCTGTATACAAGTTCCCTATCCTTAAGATAGTTTCTTATAACCCTTGTCAAGTATTCTGGTGCGTGAAACCTTTCTTCTAGGGCTTGCAGTACATCCGGCCATCGAAGGCTATTGAAGGCATTTTTAACGTCTAGTGTAGCCAGGAACACAAGTGGCCTGGTGCTGTTAGGGCCTGTCTGTGTAGATTTTGCAACGCTTATCACATCATTCACAGCTCCTATAGTGGATCTTTTTGGCCTGAAACCATGTTGCCTCTCCGAAAGTCCTCCACTAGCAATTACAGCTTCATTTAGGCGCGGCTTCAACAACCTTTCGTATAGCTTTCCTGCAGTGTCCAGCATGCAAAGTGGTCTATATGCAGATGGAGAGTTTGGTTCCCCTTTGCCCTTGCTAATAAGTACAAGACGCTGAATCTTCCATATCTTAGGGAACAGCCCTTCTTTCAGGCAGTGGTTATACATGTTTAACATCATTTCTGGACGTTTCAGGACAATTTCCTTAATTACTTCTGCTGGGATGCCGTCAGGGCCTGGAGCCTTATTGGCCTTCAGTCTACGTGCTGCGTCACACAGTTCTTGTTGCGTGAACTGTGGGGTATACATTATTTCTCCTACGCTTGGTATTTCCTCCGGAATTTCACGTTGTGGAAAAAGTGTAGTTACAATGTTATGCATAGCTTCTGCATTCATTTTACTCATCGGAGCTTTCGCTGCGAGCTTCCCCATAACTAATTTGTAGCTATTTATACTTTTGTGTTTTTGTTGATTACAAATAGAAAAATATGATTGAGTTCTGTTTGAATTCTCATATATTGTTTGTAGTCTGTGGCTTAAGTATACAAGGTTTGAATGCTTTCAATCATGATTTGGCTAAAGGGTACTGATGATTTGGTTAGCGCCAATGAAATGCAGGCATATACCTAGCTAAGCCTACAACAAACAATATTATATTAAAATGATTATTATATTATATTATATTATATTATATTATATTATATTATATTATATTATATTATATTATATTATATTATATTATATTATATTATATTATATTATATTATATTATATTATATTATATTATATTATATTATATTATATTATATTATATTATATTATATTATATTATATTATATTATATTATATTATATTATATTATATTATATTATATTATATTATATTATATTATATTATATTATATTATATTATATTATATTATATTATATTATATTATATTATATTATATTATATTATATTATATTATATTATATTATATTATATTATATTATATTATATTATATTATATTATATTATATTATATTATATTATATTATATTATATTATATTATATTATATTATATTATATTATATTATAATATGATATAATATAATATAATATAATATAATATTACACTGTGTGTAATTTTTGAGTCGTGGCAAAATAACCATATACGGACACCACTATGTGATAAAAGACTAAAAAAAGACCCGTGTCTCCCAATTTTTCCCAAAGTCATGCACTTTTTTTTATGGACCGCCAAAGATTTGGGGCCTCGGTATCATTTTCGCAAAAAAGTGATCATTTTCTTAGGCTCATATCTTGCAAACCGTACCGAATTTCGATTTACTCTCTGAGCAAACTTGTAGCTCTTGTCATAGAGAACAAAAATTGCGAACATATAAAATCAAAAAAAACTTCACCTTTCAGATAAAAATCGCAAAAAACTTAAAAAAATTCGATTTTTTTTTACCTTTTTCTCTTGTTCAGGTCCATAGGTAGCAAACCGTTCAAAATTCAAGGAAACAATCAACTACAAAAATTTACCTAAGATCTCAATAAACAAATTTCTACAACATATAAACTTCCTGGGAATAATTCTGAACACCGTTTTTTAATTTCATTTGTTTTTTATTTACTTCAACATTGAGATACTATGCTATCAATTACAAAAATATTAAAGAAAAAAGTATTCGTATTATGTTTATAATGTTGATGGCCCTAGACTTGCAAATCGCGCTCTCTTAAGTTGTGGATCCAAATCGTCGTCCGAATCGTCCGAATCTGACTCTGATTCAGAACTTATGGTGTCCACAGGCACGTTGCTTCCAGAATGCCCTCCATCATCAGCTCTTTCTTCTTCAAATACTTCATTAACATCATACAGGGTGATCTTGTTACTCCACCACCATACCTCTGCAAGCAATGCGTCGAGGTTTTTGCCTTTAGCTTTAATGTCATCGATGCGCCGATTATCTCAAAGTAATGCAGCATTTCTTTCACCCATTCTCTTGCTTCCGGTTCCGCGTCTCGATCCCCTCCCAAGACTCTGGTGCATACACGCTGAAGGTAAATCCATGAATGATTTTCATCAAGCGATGAATCGAAGTTGCTCTTGAATAGCTTTCTAATGTCAGGGCCATTAAGTACGCCTGTTAAATGAAAACAAAAAATAAAGACAGAAAAGAAAACATTAACATAGTGTAAATAGTACAATTAGGTGAACAAAAATTCGTTTTAAATTTACTACAATACCTTTTTTAATTTTGTCATCGCTACGCTTTGGGAAAACGCTTTTCAAATAGTCGAATGCGTTTGGACAATTTACAACGGCCACTTCGATGAATTTTTTAACAATTCCCAATTTTATGTGGAGCGGTGGCAGCAAGATATCTTGAGTATTGTCAATTAAAGGTGCATTCTTCAGTCAATGTTGTTGTATTTGTTCATCCACACTTCCTCTTGGCCTCCACGAATTACATTGGAATTGATTCAGAGGTGAGCGTGAATCCCAATTACAAAGAAAACAAAAGAATTTTGGGAAGCCGCCCTTATCGATGATCCCTTGCAAAATGTTGATGACCTTCAAATCACAGCAAATCTTCCATTTATTTTCGTAATATTTGATTTTTTCCATTATATCTTTCAATGTTTCATAGCTTTCTTTCATGTTGATACCCATTGCTAGCGGAATGGAAGGTTTTCGGTTCGACACATGCAACAACACTGCTTTCAAGCTTGAAACAGAACCATCAATAAATAATCTCCACTCACTAGCGATGTAGTTCATTCCCATTTTTACCACCAAAGCTTTTATATCGTTGCAGTAAGCGAACGAATTGTCATCATTTAGAGTGTAGAGCATCTGAAATTCAGCTTGTCGTTTGCGGTACGCCGTATAGTTAACATTAGCATGTGTGAGTTTTCTTTGCTTTAAAAAAGCTGTCAAAAATATTGCAAGTCGCTGCGATAATCCCAATATGGCCACAATGAAATCCATTTCCATTTGTGTTATTAGTTGTGGTCCATCTCTTCCCTGTTGGGGCTCATAATCGGTATCAAATGGATCTTCATAAGTAACACCACTTGCTGTACTCATTGCTGTAAATCAATTTTTTCACACTGCATACTGAAACTGTCAGTTGACACTGTTGTGTACAAATTATGTTGTAGCACTTTATATAACTTTCACCGCGTCACGGTGAAAGTTATATAAAGGATTTATATCAACGAAGATATAAATCCTTTTCGCCCCAGCGGAAGGGTGGTGAGATCCCCACCAAAATCAGAACATCAAGTACTGGGATCAAAAACGAAAGAAACTCGTATGGAGGTGAGAAGTTCGCGCATAAACGCTGCACAAAACGAAGTTGTAGGATCTCCGCAGCTAGTCCACTCTAACGAGGAAACCGCAGCAAAGAAAGTAAAAGAATTTAGCCAGACACCTGTAACGGCGTTTGAAAGGACTCGTCAAGCAGACCCGGATTCTCAAAAAGACAATCCGGTACATAGATCGCCTCGACAGAGTTGCAAAAGATTCACGTCAGTACCTGCCCGAAGGCCTAACCTGACGGTGCACTATTGCACAAGGGTGAAAAAAGCACGTTCACCACCGCCCCAGTAGCCCCCGCCAAGGGCACATGACGGAGCGCCAACTAACATGTGCCCCTGACAGGGACAACATGGTAGCAAGTTCCGTACAGGCTGCAGAACCATGTACAGACACCTTGCTAAGATGCTTGGAGCTATCTAACCTCCTACTACCCAAATGGCACGGCAGTGGAAATTTTGCTCCCATCCGACCTGAGGCTTCACCTACCGTAACCATTAGAGCAGCTCTGTCGAATAGCAACAGCACCTAGAGATATATGGCCTGAAGAGAACATCCACATCATGCCACTAGCCCATGATTGAAGACACACTCATCCAGCCCATACCTCTCCCCGCGTATCTTTGGGTTTTAACCACAGCCACCACGTGATCCCCGAAGGGGCCTCACCAATAACCAGTCTAGGACACGTCCTAGGGGCTACTGGTTCCCGTGACACCAGATAGGACTCTGGTCAGCCGCGTGTTAAAAGCACCTCCGATTTTAGGTTCCCTGCACACCTGAGGCATCGGTAACACCTCTACCCAGACTAGCGTAGCAAGCTACTTCCTTAATTACTTATATGCACGCCCGTTACCCTGGTGTTTCAGGGATAGCGTAGTAACATATTAAGTTTTAGGGCAATTGGCCAAAGGTCAAGGTCTGGAAAGACCAACTACCCCTCCGGACGAGCGAGCGAACCCGCTTTTACCTTTAGTTTACTTGCATGCGCGCCCGTTGCCCTGTTGTTTCAGGGATTGGGTAGCAACATACAAGTTTTTAGGGGTTATCAGCAAAAAGGCCTAGGTCCGGAAACCTGATAACCCTATCCCCAGGAAGCACAACACCAAGCCACCAAGACAAGATGTATTGACCGTGCCCCCCGGGGGGAGATCGCCTCGACAGGAATATATATTAAAAATGAGGACATCGGAAGAAGAAACAGTAGAAAAATTTAGAAGCGCACTTCGGAAGATTAGATTAGCTATGGCCAGACAGAGAAACATCAGCATGGATGTCCAGAATGGAGTATCGGAGCTGGAAGAGCTTGTTGACGTAATGGCTGACTACAGACGGAACTGGAAGAAGGCTGAGGCAGAAAAAATTACGAGCAGAGATATCATTAATATTTCAAGCACTTTAAAAGACAAATGCACACCCGCAGTCTCGAAAAAGCGAACGGCAACAAGCCCAGCAGAGAGATTAAGGCCAACAAAAATACAAAAGGAGACCAAACAAAAGGCTGAAAAAAGATCAGAAGTCATGATCCAAACGCCCGGAAAGGAGCCGGAAGGCTCACAATCATCCAAGAAGGAGGGCCAAAAAGGCAAAAAGAAGAAGCGCCAGAAAACTTATAAGGACCAAAGAGACGCCGTCATGGTCAAACCCACAGATGGACACAGTTACGCTGAAGTCCTTAAAAGTCTTAAAGAGAGGGTGAAACCAGAACAGACAGAAGTATCTGTTCGGTCAATCCGAAAGACAAAAACGGGTGCTATTCTCTTAGAATTAGAAAGAGGGGGCAAAAAACAACAATTTTGCGAGGCAGTCAAAGACACCTTGCGAGAAGTCGCAGAGGTCAAGGATATGAGAACCAAGGCAACAGTGGAGATCAGGGACATTGAAGGTTATACAACAAAAGAAGAAGTTTGCACTGCTATAAGTAAAATAGTGGAATTAGCAGAGGTGGACATCACGGTTCAACTAACAAACCCAAATACACGTGATCAAAGAAGAGCGTTCGTATCGCTACCAGTAAAGGACGCAAACAAACTCTTAAAACTGGAGCGCATTAAAATCGGATGGGTGAGCTGCAGAATCAGACACTGTGAGGAAAAAAAGAGGTGTTTCAGATGCTTTGCGTTTGGACATACGAAATGGGAGTGCAAAGGTCCGGACAGAAAAGGTATGGGTTTGTGTATTCGATGTGGTGAAAGGGGTCACATCTTGAAACAGTGCAACAACCCACCGAAATGTTGTCTTTGCTTGGAAGAAGGAAAGAAATCCACTAAGCATATAGCTGGGTCAAAGGTATGCTATATGAGCGGGAAAGCACAGTAAAATGAAAATATTACAATTGAACATGCATAGAGGAAGAGTGGCAGACGCACTGCTGCCACAAATATGCGTTGAACAAGAAGTAGATATAGCTATTATAAG
The DNA here is from genome assembly GCA_963681545.1 of Germaria angustata. Lineage (NCBI taxonomy): Eukaryota > Metazoa > Arthropoda > Insecta > Diptera > Tachinidae > Germaria > Germaria angustata. Next base: position 42,710,722 of record OY813002.1, read on the forward strand.
CGAACAATATGCCGGTAGGACTACTGGATACTGGTGTGAGGACGAAACTGCCACTGCGGCTATATGGATCCCGAGGTCCAGCCACCTGGCTCCAATGACTACGGGAAAGGGAATTGGCTTTGCGTGGATGCAGTTTGACAACTTAACACTTATCAGCTGTTACCTGACACCCAGTGACTGTATGGAAGACTTCCAAAAGAAACTGGATGAAATAGAGGACAAGATACGCCTCTTCCAAGGCCCTATCATAGTAGCTGGTGATTTTAATGCGCGATCGCCGGAATGGGGCATGCAAACAGAAAACTCTAGGGGCAAGAGGATCTCCCAAATGGCTGCCAGAGTAGGACTAACTGTTGCGAATGTTGGAAATGTACCTACTTTCAGACGGCCTGGCTGCGAGGGTACAATTCCAGACATAACATTGGTCACAGATAGTTTTGCGCGCAGGATAAAGAACTGGAGAGTTTGGAACGATTTTCCGTCATCCCACGTCAAATTTGGTTTATGAACAGACCGGTTTCGGCTTTATGCCATCTTCAGTGTTCTCGAATACTAAATGAAGATGGCACAAAGCCGAAACCGTTCTGTTCATAAACCAAATTTGACGTGGGATGACGGAAAATCGTTCCAAATTCAAACAAACCCCGTCGGAAGAATATCACAAAAACTGGAGAGTGCTGGAAATATATACAGCAAGCGATCATCAATACATTTCATATTCATATGAAGAGGACAGAAACAATAGAGAGGAAGCAAATCAACAAAGCTTTAGCACCCGAAGATGGAATAGCAAAAAGTTGAATAAGTCCGCGTTAATACCGGAAATCGACAGGAGATCAAATGAGATAGAGCACACAATAGATGCCTCAGCAAATGTAGAGAAGATAATGCGGATAATAAAAGAAGCATGTGACAAGGCTATGCCTAGAATAGTAACG